>CAOKZL010003226.1:0-112349 GCA_948472985.1 Iguana delicatissima | reverse complement strand
GCATAGAATATTCAATTCAAGCATGTGTGCCACCCCATGCAATCTGCCCAGACTCAGGTTTACTGCCTTGTAGAAAACTGAATCAATTTAAACATTCTACAATGTACGTTTATTTATTTATTTATTTATTTATTTATTATCTCACTTTTCTCCCAATACTCAATAACTTTGAATACAATGCAAAAAGAAAAAGAGAAGAGAAGAAAAAGAGACAAACTGTCCATTCAAAACAGTGGTAACTGTGATCAAACAGACAATTCTGGCTTTGTTATGTTAATTAATACCTGTTCATTGAATAGTCATTGTAATTGAGTCAAAGAGATAATTAGTTTGGACTCATGAAGTACCATGTTTCATATGAGAAGTTAAAAGTGAGGTTGAACACTCAGAGAATGGACAGTCTTGCACATACACATCACAGAAACACTGAGGTACAGCCAGTCAGAAACAGATCTTAATATGAATTCTACCAGTTTCTCCTGTTGTTAGTGACAGAAATAATCATACTTCCAATCCTGAAATACTTTTAAGTAAAAGACATGAGCCTGCTACATTTATCTTTCAGAAGACATGAGTTCACTGCACAAACTTACCTCTTCATTGAATGATGGTAGCCTGATTGAACAAGCCTGCATCTCACTTCCACTTTAAGAACTTTCACTACCAGCTAACCATCTGACCATTTGGCAACTAATTAAAGCCTTGAAATCAGATTTCATAGCCTACTATCATAACCTTACAAATCCTCATGCATTATGATTTTAACAGTATGAGAAGTGTTTAGAAGTATGTTACCTCTATTACCTTTCTTTCAAAAGAAACAGACTATTGGTTTGTGCCATAAGAGATACCAAAGCTATGCTTGAAGATGACATGAAAGATAGGGCTTGTACAAAACATAGTGAAATTGCTGATGAGCATACCATGTAGAAACTGCGTAACACCAATCTTTAAGGAACTATACTGGCCAACAATATGCTTCTGGTGTGAATTCAAAGTGCTGATGTTGATATTCAAAGCCCTAAGCAGGTTGGGACCACAACACTTGAAGGAACATTTCTCCCTGTACAGCCAGTCTAATGACTGAGGTCTGCTGAAGAAGCCCTCTTCCCTCTCCCTCCTCTTTCTCACCAGTATGGGAGGACATGGGAGATAGCCCTCTCTCTTCTGGCACCCCACCTGTGGAATGCCCTACCCTGCAAGTCTGACTGACACCAACATACTGGAAGCCCCTGTTAAAATGTGGAGATCTGGCTAGCCAGGGCTGTGACAGATCAGGTCTGCTTTTCTCTCCCTCTCTGAAGAAGCAGCACCCTTTTATATGACTATCACCCCCTGGCTCCCCTGGCTCCCTCTCCACCCTTATATCTCCCTTCTGCTTTCCCTAAACTCACAACCCTTATAGGCCAAAGCGTTTTCAGGTTTATCCGAACGAATGTGTCACTGGTGGTAGCATGTACAACTGAGATCAGATTAAAGAGACACTGTATGGAGACTGCTTTTTGAAGAATATAATAAAATCTTAACTAAACAAACTGACAAGGGAAAGGTACTTGGCAATGTTATCTGTTATCAAATGGCAAAGCACTTTCAGCAATTAACAGGCAAACACTTCTGCAACTCTCTCACTCTCTTTTTATTAAAGGCCTTGGGGCCTAGCTGATTTCTTCAAAATTTACATGCGTGTAATTTTAAGGTTTGACTATTAGGCTATTTTAACTTGTTAACTTGTTTACATTTTTTAAAAAATCAGTTCTAAATTATTTTTATCACTTTAAATTTTAAGTTGTTTTGACTGTTAAATTGATTTTACTTGTATGTTGCCTTAAGACCACTAGTTGGAGCCATCTACATTAATACACTCCTGGCTACAAGAAAATTCCAAAGAGCATCTTAGGGCAATAATGAAAAATCAAGTAACTAATAAATTTGCCAGTCTTTCATGGCAAACAGTCAAGCCACTCCATCTCATGATAGCACCAGACCTCAAAATGGTGAGAGATGGACCCAGTACAGGGAGAAAGAAAGAATTCACTAATCAAGATGGAATCGGGAAGGAATACCTGTCTCATGATGAAGCTGTATTGCCAGATCTTTCCATACACAGTTCACAACACCACAAAGCATTTCAACAGTTTTAGGGATACCATTGTCTCTAAACCATTAGCAAATGATGTTTATTTTTACGAATGCCAATTTTTATATGTTACATTTTCAACATACCTTGACAGTTTCGTGCATTGGGGGCCAACTTGTAACCAGAAGAGGGGCATGTACACTGAAAGCTCCCTGGAATATTAATGCATCGATAGGCACAGATATGTCCTCCAGTGGGTAAAGCACATTCATCAATATCTGAAAAGTATATCCAGTGATCAGTAAACATAATAAGAGACATCTGATAATGCTGCACCTGAGTACTATATACATTGTAATAGTCATATCCCTTTGATGTGACCTTTTCTAGCAGTATTTATGCTTTACATCAGCGGTTCTCAACCTGTGGGTCGCAACCCCTTTGGGGGTCGAACAACCCTTTCACAGGGGTCACCTAAGACCATCGGAAAATATGTATTTCCGATGGTCTTAGGCTCCATTCCCTCCTCAGTGGTGGTGCGCAAGCGCGAGCCACGCGCTCGCGTCCTCCTGCCCCCTTTGAAGTACCTTACTAAAGAAAATTTTCTTGGCATCGAGCGAGAGTGAGTTGGAAGGGCAATCTCCAACCAGCCACTCCGAGGCTCAAACAAAGCTAAAAACATCTAGTATAAGGAAGTCTGAGAAGGCAAGAATTAAAAATAAGGTGAAAGGAAAATTACCTGGTAATGCAGTTAAGTCTGCTAAGGGCGGGGAAGGGCTCCCAACCGCTCCTTTAACTTCTGGCGGCCATGTTGAAAAGAGGCATTCAGAAAGCAAGGGAGGGGGCTATGAGAGGAATGAGCTCTCCTGACCAATCCAAGCTCACCAGCAACACAACCAATCACACTCAAGCATGCGGGCAGCCTCTGCCAGGAGAAATGGCCGCCTCTCAGTCAGCAGTCCCTGGCCCTTCTGTATGGGCGAATACAGCAGCGCAGGGCCATTTAGCATTGTGTCTGGTGTCATCATTCACTAGGAGTCAACCTGCAATGCCTATGGAACGTAAAGAAGTAAGATTTGAACCTCCTATGTCCTCAGTGTCTTCCCAGGGGAATGTGTCTGAATGTAGTAGGGAGGTGATAAGACAAACGATTGCTGAAGAAATGGAGGTGCATGTTAATAGGCAAACAATATTAGTGAAATGATTTCACAAAATACATAACAAGTTTAAAAAATGAATTGCAAGTTGGACAATTCATAGAATTTGAATGTAATGTCATTATTAAGCAGTCAACAAACTACTTCAATGAATCCTTCATTTTCACATGATTTTCCTGATGATACAAAAGTTATTCAAGCTGAATCAAATGATGCTGGTGTGTGTTTACCAAAAAAGTCTACCTGTGGGTCCAAAGTGACTAGAGTTGAGGAATCTGCTTTGTCACACTCTGAACAAATCAACACTGAATCTGAAAGTGATGAGGAACCAGATTTGGCAGATACTCATGGGGATAATGACTCTAAATCAGATGGTTCTATTTCTGAGGAGGAGGATGCAGAAGATGACAACAAAGTGAGATTATTTTCCTCAGCTTCTTTTAAAAATTTGCTGAAAAAGGTATTGGTAACTCTGAGACTGGACAGTTTGGAGAGTGCCACTTCAGATATTGATAAAAACAAGAATGTTGCATCAATTGTAAGGAATAAGCCTACAAAATCTAGTGTTATTCCCATGCCAGATTTATTTTTGGATTTAATTCAGTCTGAATGCAGTGAAACCAAATCTTCAAACTTTATATTATTTATGGTGGACTAAATATCAGATATTTACATTACGATTCATAACAGTTATGAAGTAGCAACAAAAATAATTTTATGGTTGGGGGTCACCACAACATGAGGAAATGTATTAAAGGGTCGTAGCATTAGGAAAGTTGAGAACTACTGCTTTATATTATGTAATTTGCTTCTTATAACCCCCCTTCATGTGACAGGCACAGCTGTGTGACAATCATGCCTAAGGACCAATGCTGTAATTACGCTAGGATAGGGAAGGGGATAACTCAGTTGAGAAATACATATTTTTTCAGGTATTACTATCGTCGTCATCATCTTTATTTTTATCCCGCTTTTCTCCCCAAGGGGACTCAAAGAGGCTTACAGCCATTAAAAGAAACATAATTAAAAACTGTTATCTGCAAAAGTATACAAAAGGTAGAAATTCTCACCATCTTTGAGCAAAACATTCAAGGAAGCAGAGGATGGGAAAGCCTCCCCTGCCCCACGCCATTTCTGCCCTACAATGTTATAGTGCTATTATTCCACTTTCAACATCCTGTGGAATTCTGGGGTTTGTCGTTTTCTGAGGCCTAAGAGCTCTCTGGCTGAGAATTCTAAATGCCCCTCCCAAACTGCAAACCTCAGGATTCCATAGGATGTTGAAAGTGGAATAATAGCACCATAACAGTGCAGTGTGGAAATGGCCTCAGACTTTGAAGAGCTACTGCTACAGCCAGTCACAGTAAACCAACACTGGGCTAGCTGGACCAATGGCCTTAAATCAGTATAATATGGCTTGTTATGAACAACATATATAATAATTGCTGCTCACCTTCACATGTGATTCCATCTATGTCACTAAGCTGATAGCCCCGACGACAGTAGCACTGGTAGGAGCCATACACATTAGCACACTCTTGGCTACAAGGATTGCTTTCACATTCATTCAGATCTGAAACAAATAAAAAAAATACATGAATTCAAAACAATATTTTTACCTTATTTATTACTAATTGTATTCATTGTATTCATTGTATTCATTTACAGTACAAGCAGAGACCTAAATTTATCTCATTTCATTTCATATCCCACCCTTCCTTTAAGGAACTCAAATGGCATCTATTGTTCTCTTCCTCCCACTCTCGACCACCATTTTAATCTCACACAACATCCTATGAAATAACTTAGATTAAAATCATGAGATAGCTCATGCTGTTATTGTAGACCTTATTTGGCACTCAAAATTGTACAACACGCTGGTTAAAGTTATAATCCTATGCACATTTACCTGGCCATGAATCCTACTGAAGTCAATGAACTTACTTCAATGTCAACAAATACAAGATTTAACACTAAATGTTGCAATATGGCTGAACTTGCAACAAACAGCAACTTACCTTCACATGACCTCCCATCAGCCGAAAGTTTGAAACCCATTGTACAGCTACAGTAGTAAGAACCAGGGGTGTTTTCACATTTGTGGGCACACAGGCGACCAGGATATCGTCGGCATTCATTAATATCTATGAAGATAAATACATCACTGTAAAGACTTCTGCTCAGATTTATGGGAAGAGACATATAAAGGAGGTGCTTTTTTTTAAAATTGTCAGTGCCACACAAATATTTTAGGAATTAATCTAACTTTAACTGATCGTACTATCTTACTTTTGATACCATTCTTTGACCACTAATGTCATGTAAAAGCTGCTGAAAAAATATACTGTGACTTTTAATTATTGCAGGAGACATGAATCATACTGTGCTATGATGGCAGCGCATTTCTTCCTCTGCCAGCTTTGACACTCCATGCCACCATGGCAGGGGAGGACATCAGTAGTATAGACCTGCACGGACACAGCATCATATGTAGAGGATGGCAAAGATACTTTTTTAAACTACATCTTCCAGAATCCTTCCAACCAGCATGCATTACGGCTGGATAAGTCTGGAAATTCCCCACTCCCTGAAAAAAAAAAAAAAAAAACTTTGCCAACCTCTGACCATATGTTACTAAATCAGCAAGCAACCTAACCGCAATCAACTGTTATCTCTAGTGACAGAAAAGAAACTTGTCTCAGTTACTGCAATTTACAAACGTATCCAATCTGAGGCCTACAAAACTACAGTGGCCCTTCCACTTTCACAAGGGTTCAGGATGAAGAATCCTTGTGGAAGTGTAAAAACCACAAATAAACCCCCTGTGCTCTCCCTCCCATTCCCTTGCCTTTTGCCCTGGTGCACATGGCCTTCCTTCCCTGTGCCTGGGCAAAAGGTAAGGAACGGGGGGAGGGATGTGTGCCTTCCTTCTCTGTGTGGTGCTCCCCCCTCCCATGCCCTTGCCCTTTGCCTTGACATGCGTTTTCCATGCCAGGCAAAAAGCAAGGAAAAGAGGAAGGCATGTGTGCACCTTCCTTCTCTGTGTGGTGCCCCCTCCCATTCTCTTGCCCTTTGCCTCAGCACACAGCAACCGTGCTTGGGCAAAAGGCAAAGGAATGGGGGAAAGGCACATGTGCACTTTCCATTCCCTTGCCCTTTGCCTTGACAAGTATCCTCTGTGCCCAGGGAAAAGGCAAAGGAATGGGGAGACATACGCATACTTTCTTCTCTGTGTGTGGTGCTCCCCCCATTCCCTTGCCTTTTGCCTTGGCACGCATTCTCTATGCTGGACACAAAGTGAGGGAATAGAGAAGAAAGGGATACACACACCTTCCTTCTCTGCACAGTGCTCCCACTCCCATTCCCTTGCCTTTTGCCTCAGTGCATGTTCTCTGTGTCCAGGGAAAAGGAAAAGAAATGTGGGGGAGACATGTGCTTGCCTTCTTTCTCTGTGTGCAGTGCTCTCCCCTCCCATCTCCTTCCCTCGGTGCACATTCTCTGGGCAAAAACCAAGGGAATGGAGGGGGGACAGCACATGTGTGCCTTCTTTCTCCACACATGATGCTCTCCCCTCATTTGCTTGCCTTTTGCCTGGGCACGGAGAAGGAGGGAAGGCATGCTGGGGCAAAAGGCGAGGGAATGGGAGGGGAAGAATGGGGGGGCCACGCATACCTCATGAATAATCCTATTTGCAAAAGTGAAACCCATGAATGTAGAAGGAAGACTAAGGCCCTTTCCACACGGGGTAAAAAAAACGGCTTAGGGCGACCTCATCCGGAGGTCGTCCACACCGTGGAGCGCGCTAGAGCAGTTTGAATAGTGGAGGTTCCACACCTCAAACCGCGCTAGCGCGGCCGCAAGGGGTAGCGCGGCGCGTTTTAAAAACCACATTTTATGTGGTTTTTACGAAACGCGAGCGCGCTAACCCGTTGCAGCGCCCCGTGTGAAGCTGCAGGGACGCGCTAGCGCGTCCTGCAGAGCTGCCCGGGGCGGGCTTCTGGCTGGCGCGCTGCCCTGATTGGCGGAGCGCTGCCGGAAGTCGCCGGCCGCCATTTTGGGCGCCGCCGAACGCCGCCGAAACTCGCCAGCGTGTGGAGCGGCGAACGCGCGCTCCCCGCAGAAATCAAATAATCAAATAATCCAATAATCAAATGACCAATAATCAAATGATTGGTCTGTTAAATAAACAGTTCATGTGAGACATCTTTTTTTTTTCCAGAAGGTTAGAAAGCTGGACTAAAGAAACATCCCAGGATTTTCTCAAATATGTGCTACCTACCAGCACATGTTCTAGTGATTCCATCAAAATAGTAGCCAGCTCGGCACTCACAACGATAACTTCCCGGAGTATTGGTACAAATGTGACCTTCTCCACAAGGCTGATTGGGTGCCAAACACTCGTCTACATCTTATAAAAGAGAAAGGTTGGAAAAATAATTTAAGGTGAGATTATAACATGAGAACATTAAAAAAAATAATTTGCAGATATTCACTTCAACAATATAGCATATGCTATAGCCCAGAGAATACGCACACTGGGTTGTTTTGTAGAAGAATGTCCCAGCCCACTTAACAACTGTACATAGACGTACCACCCAAAAGCATTTAATGACTAGTGGATGGTTCTGTGGGGTAAGACTTTTTTTTCCTAACTGATGGTAGCATTTTTTTCTCAGAAATATTTGTCTGGTCAGACCAACAAAGCTTCCATCTCTTTAGAAGTCATGGTGGTTAGGAATATTAAGCAGTTTCACTTTTAAGCAGTTTTAAGGCCCTGTAATGGTAAGCAGAATTGTCCACTTGGGCTGGGTTAAGGCTTAAAAAGAGAGTATTCTTAAGACTTAGCATAGGCAGGCAGAGTTTTTTTAAGCAGTTTTCACTTTTCATTTCCAAATGCTACTTAAGTTTTAAGTAGCATTTGGAATTTTAAGCAGCACTTTTCGATTTTGGTGCTGTTTTTGACCTGCCTATTTTCCAAAAAAAAACCCAACCTTATTGGAGCTTCAAATATTCTTGTTTCAATTTTCAATTAATTAATTCATAAATAAATAAATGATAATTCTGGGCCCAACAAAATAATGACTTACAAATTACATAAAAACTTTTTTAAAAAACAGAGTTAAAACAGTATATTAATATCTAGTGTATTAATATCGGTATAATAAAATTATATCAAAAATAACATATTAATTTGTTGTGTGTGCTTTCAAGTCATTTTGGATTTATGGTGATCCAAAAAGAATCTATCACAGGGTTTTCTTGGCAAGATTTGTTCAGAGTGGGTTTTGTGTGGGTAGGTGTGATGAGGCTACAGAATAAAACAGCATATCAAAACTGGGAAACAAAGGCCACAACTTTATTGGCTACAGCATACAATGGGTTGGCCAAAACATGGGTCTGGATCCCTGCATTGATCAGCCCGTTGCTGACCGATGTACCAAAGCTTCCGATCCGGTTCCGGAATCCCAAATGACCAGCAGGGGAATCCCACCATCCAAGAACTCCCTGCCACCAGGAGGTGCAAGCAACGCATGTCCCTCTGAGGTGGACATGCTCACTGCTACCTTGCACCCCCTTCTACACCACAAGGGGCCAATGAACTGTTGCCCAAAGGCCATTGGCCCCAACCAACCTGGATCCAAGACCCACGTGACCACCAACAAGTTGTGAAAGAGAAGCAACAGAACAAAAGCAAAGACAGATAAACGAATTGTGAATGCAACAACAACAATCAGTACAAACATCAGAAGACACATGGGGAGGGAGGGCAGGAAGCAGCTCGGACGCGGACAGATGGCCACCAACGGGAGATGCGGGAGAAACAATCCCCTACGGCCACCCAGCCACCCACAGTGGCCAATCAGAGCATAGGAGGGGCACTCTGATTGACCACCGCCTCCTAGGCATCCGGGCACTCCCCACAAGGCCTCCTCGGAAATGGCCCTTCCTTCTGGCCTGCAGGAGGCCAGAAGGGCCGCCATTCCTCTGCACCCGCACCCCACCCCGCAAATGGCATCGTGCGGGAAGTTGCACAGCACACTTGCCTTTGCCCTCCTCTGAAGCTGAGAGAGTGTGAGTTACCTAAGATCATCCAGAGCATTTCCATGACCAAGCGGGTATTCAAATCCCAGTTTCCAGAGTATTAATATCCAAAGAAGCTAAACCCTTGTTTTCCAGTTAAAGACCATTAAAAGTGAGGCAGAATGAAAATGTTCTTGCCCCTATGCTTAATCAAACTGTCCTGACTAGGAAAACCCATTACTGGATTACCAGCTTTATTGTTATCTGTCAAGGGAGTGTTGTGTGTCAAGGTTTTTTATAACAGACCCAACCAAGCTAAATAGTTGTTATTTAGCTTGGTTGGGTCCGTTATAGAAAACCTTGGCACAAAACGCTATCTTGACAGATAACAATAAAGCTGGTAATCCAATAATGGGTTGCAGTTGCCATAACTGAAGAGTTAAGTAAATTACAAGAAAATGCAAAGGCTTTTTCTCTGCTGCCTGTCTTGGTCCTTTATGCTGCATCACAGAGAACGCTATGCAAAAATCATCAAAAGGTCCAGGTTATTGAACAGTCTCTGAACTAGTCCCCAGTACACAGCTACTGGATGCTCCTTACTATTATCCCTCAGTAGGTGGAGCTAAAGGTTAGGCAGCATCTTTTCCTATACTCTCTGCATAGTACTCTCTCTCAGCCTTCCCAGGCCACAGTTCTAAAAGATTGCTTTCTGGACTGTAACTCCCCGAATCCCCAAGCCCTATGGTAAGCAGAATTGTCCACTTGGGCTGGGCAAAGGCTTAAAAAGAGTATATTCCTAAGGCTTAGCATAGTCAGTGTTACCCTGTGAACTGGCAGTCCCAGGAGGGGCGCCCAAACAACCAAACAACAACAAACCAGATGGGGAAATTAACTGGAGCACTCTCTTGGCTAATGAGAGGCAGGGCAACGCAGCAGGATCTTTTACCCTATGTCTACAGCGTCAGGTCAGTGAGGAGGCAAACGGTTCAAACAATAATTAAGATTTATTAAACAGTTATTAAAGAAAAGCACAAACACACTCCTAACTAGAAAAGGAAATAGAGTTTCAAGGGGAATGGGTGATACGCCACCTGTCCTGTAGTCCCGGGGAAGCCAATTGCAGAGGAAGAAACCCGGCCTGGCGGCCGAGGGGAATCTGCTGAACCGAGCGGCAGCAAGGCAAAGTGAAGTTCAGACGATCCGGCGAGAGTTCTGAAGAGCTCTCAGAGCGGGGGATTTTTATAGGGGAAAGAACAACTGCAAGCTAGTCTGGTCTCGGGTGAAAACAATAAGTTTTGGGTTGGAGACAAAGCCTCTGAAAGGTCAGAATTTGCATGATTGAGTTAGAGTCCGAATTGACAATAGTATGGCTGGTATGTAGATGCGGCTAGCTCGGCAGTTAAGCACTCAGTTCGCCAGGGTGTCCTCTCAGGGCAGAGGATCTCTTTGTGGTAGCGTGCATTTGTAATGAAGGTGTTTGTTTCAGGAGGTCCCCTAAAGCAGATCTGGCAATATCTGGCTTGGTTTGGTGAGAGCAGCAAGTAGTAGCCATGCCTAGCTTCGCGCTTGTTCGGCGGGCCTCACAAACATTTGGCTGGTGGCAGAGTAGGGCTGAATTATGATATCAAAATGATATCTTTGGTTCACCAAAGGTCAGGCCAGAACACGGTGGTAACATCAGGCGTGTGATTTCCCGGAGCCTAATAAGATGCCATACTGATTACATACTACAAAGGTGCACTCTGAGTTCTTGAGATGAGGAATCAACACAATTTATTTTCAGTCTTATCACTACATGTTTCCTGCTTGTATTTAGGAGAAAAACCAGGCTGCATAGATTCCCCTTCTCAATAACCCAGAGAAAAATTAAGGTATTTCACAGCTGTTTCATTCGAACAGAGCTGAAATGCCCTGTGAACCAATAACTCAGACAACACACACTTTCATTTAACTTTTCATATTTGCCAGTGTGGCTATTTAATATTTCCTTCTAGCAGCCAGGCTGCTAATTAAAAATAGATGGGATCTATTAGGAGGAGCAATAAAAAGCACTCACTCCAAACTCAAGTAGTTTTAGAAAATAACTAGGTTAAAATGAGCCCCAAAAGACCATTTCAGCACTATTCCACAGTATGGAAAAGGGTGTGAGGATAAAACTGGAATGAGCGTTGCTTTATCTTGTGTGTAATTAAGTACTCCTTGGTACAACATATAATTAGTATATCATGCAATACTGTAAGTTGCAATGATTTCAAATATAATAGTCTAAAATATGGACAAAATAATGGATAATAGGTTTAGAATTAACAAACATGACAGCTAAATGTAATGCCCATGTTCAGAGGCAGTATACGTCACTGAGCAACCTATATCAAGGACAAAAATAAAATAAAATAAAATACAAGAGGCCATGGCACTGTGTGAAAGCCATCCACAGACCTTCAGAGGGTCAATCTGGTGTACTGGTTAGTGTGCTGGGTTTGGACTAGGGGACTCAAATACTAATCCACACTAACTATAAATCTCATTGGGTGACCGTTCACTAATCTCTCTCAGTCTAACCAACCTTACAGTGTTCTTGCACATACAAAACAGGAGGGGGAAAACTATGCATTAATTACTAAATAAAATATTTATACACCATCATATGTAATGAATTCTCAGGGTGGTATAAAAGTAAAACCAGGTATGCTGTCTTGAGTTTGCTGGAAGAAAAGTGTAATATAAATATAATACAGTAATCTGATTGAGACAGAATACTAGACACTGCATCTTGAGTACTGACCTACACATCTTGTTCCTTCTTCATTAAGATGGTAGCCTCGTCCACAGTTAGGCACATTCCTGTGGCAAGCATAGGAGCCCTCCGTGTTGATGCATGTCTGCCCAACGGGACAAGGAGCATTAGCACTCAGGCATTCGTTAATATCTGCAATAGTACACACACTGAATTAAAATGGAAACTCAGAAGGTTAAAAGAAGAGAGCCTTCTTTAAATCCAAACTGAAAATGTTCCCCTGAATAGACAAAGTACATGGAGCAGCAACAAATACAAATGGAGAACATTATCAAGTTGCATTAAATGGGACAGTAAAGTAGTGATTGGGTAGCGAAACCACACATAGTTCAAGGAAAACTGGCTTTAAGGTGCAATATGCCTTACCAATACAGTTGCCTAGAGCATCTTGTATAAAACCACTCTTGCATTGTTGCTTGGGTCGGCAACGGAAGGATCCTGGAGTATTCTGACAGACAAAATCGGGGAGGCAGTTATGAGTACCAGTCTCACACTCGTCAATATCTGGTACATCACAAAAGAAAGAATTTGTTAGCAGAAGATCTCACAAAGCTGTCTTTTCATGCTTCAGACAAAATCAATATTTACACAGGTCAGTCCAAATTTATTTGCATTCTTAGGCTGCAACTTGCAGAAAACACAGAAATCTATGCCTGTATTTGCCAGTATAACAGGAATGGGAGAGAGGCCCAGTATGATGGTGAAATGGTGTGAGAACTCTTTCTGCCAATTCTTTCCAGAACATGTTCTCCAAGACTATTTTTCCTCACATTGGGCTCACTTCTGGTTTCAGAACAGTATGTCCATCGGAGGGAAAGTAATTTTAAAAGGCTTCAAAGTACATTTACAGCAGTGAATTGGCAGGGAGAGATGGATGAAATGGTCTCTACCATATCTTGACTTTCTCTTCAGAAGCAAAGGACTGTGAAGTGGTTTAAGAATCATTTTGTCCTTGCTCCCTAAGATTCTGCCATTGGCAAGTTCTGTGATGTGGTGCACGTTCATCAAATATGAGCCTCAACCTTCTTTAAGAAAAGCTATGATAGTTAATGATATAAAACATAGGGGCAAAACTGTAAGGGAAAAGCAGTGGTTGGAGAAATAATTCTTCACCCGTCTTCCAACTGTTCCACCTAAAACATCATCATCCCACAATTCTTTTCCCCATGTAAGAATAAAGATTTCTGGGAAACCCAGGTAAGTGCTTAGACAGTAAAAATTTTTATGGCATAGCAGCACCTATGTCAACTTCCCCAGTCTAGTGTCCTCCATGAGTGTTGGAGTACACTAATGGAGTACATCATTCCCAGCTAACAAGAACAGCCAATTACCATATCTGCTGCAGATGGTGGGAGCTGCAGTTGGCAGCAGGATGATTAATGCCACAGTGGGGAAGGCTGACCTAAGCTACATAGTGCAATACGTTAGGGTGCAAACAAACTTCTCTTGGTTTCCTTGCTTTCTGTCAGCAGCCAAGAAACGTTAATTCCCAAGGTCTTGAAAGAGGACAATCAGCCTATTGGCTTTATGTATAAGGACAAAGTAATCCAGAAAGAAAACAAGGCTGAGACAGCACTGATCAGAAGGCTAGTTTTATATTCAGAATACAGGGACAATCAAGCAACATGTATTTTAACAGTGAGAGGAACACTAAAAGGCACACACATTGCTGAAGGTCTCCTTCTTACTCCAAGTGTAGAAAAGGTGCTACAGGAACAACTGAAGAAGAAACTTTCTGCCAGTTTTTATTCCATGACAGACTGTGTCATGTAATTATCCCACTGCTTGGCAGCAGTTCATTGGTGCCTAGAATCCTGCTATCAAATGACTAGTTTAGTCCTTTATATAGCATGGGTGGTGTTTGTAGCAGTAACCAGACAACTATAAGGCAGCTACAGCCAATCAGGGATACTCACTCGCTCACATCCTCCTACTTTCCATGTTATAACATTTCCACCAAAAATCCTAGTGTGCATCTGGCAAGCATATTAGCTGTCAAATGGGTGAAGTGGGCCTAACATAACAAAACTGAAGTGAATCAGATGGCTCACTATCTAGAACTGAGGTACTCTTTGGCAAATAATAATCTTTTCTGGGAAAATGTTGAAGCATACCTTTGCAAAGATTGTTCTCAGTTAATTCATAACCAGTTCCACAACTGGTTTCACGTTGACAGCGGAAAGATCCTAGGGTATTGATACAAATTTGTCCAATGCCACAAGTGTTGCTTGTAGTGATACACTCATTAATATCTACAGGGGGGAAATCAAGTAAAATGAGCTGAAACTGTAAATTTATCATCATCCAGATCCAAAAGACAAAGTCTCCAAGCAACTGAAGTGGATTGTTAAGCCCTCACAGCAAGAAAAATTAAGGTTCTTTATAACACAGATGGACAGCTGGACAGGACTCAGGAAGCACATTAGCCTCCCAGGAAGTCTTGGCAAGCCACATTCCCCCACAACACCAGCTGCCCCCGCAAAAATGGTTTTGACTCCAAAGCCCTCTAGGAGGCATGTGGGCATCTGCACCCTGTTTTAGGAGCCTGGGACACTTTTGGTCCAGGAAGGACCTTTATCAACAGGCAGTGATCACATGTCATTTCTTGTATAAAAAGGCCTCTCCTGGGCCTAAAAGGCCCAGGGATATAGTACAGTGGTGCAAATGCCCCCATACTCCCAAGGCATATGGAAGCATCTGAGTGAAAAAATTACCCTCTAGAGGACTTGGCATTAGAGCCTGTATGTTGCCCACAGGCCACCATTTGCTCACTACTGCTTTGTCAAGAAAAAGACAAAGAGAAAAGTAAACTAAACCCGATAGTAAGCACCATTAAGCATATGTGGCAGTTAAACTGTGGGCTGGTACTGTAATGGTATTTCTTTCCTTCCTTCCTTCCTTCCTTCCTTCCTTCCTTCCTTCCTTCCTTCCTTCCTCACTCCTAGCCATCTTAGTTGCAGTATTCTCAGTATACTGTTTCAGGCATGATGTATTTCATTAGTATTTTACATTTTACACAGTCTCTTTGTTATGGTTAAAACGATGTACTGATTTAAGCAATATAATTGCTTTATGGAATTGTTTGCTTAAAGAAATGTGCATCAAGAAGCAGGAGGGACTGAGGAGGCATTGATGGATTCTGGCAATCATTGCTAAGGACAGTAGAATATGAGGCAGTTAAAAATGGAGGAAAGAGGTCAGTTGGAAAGGGATGGAAACAAACTGAAATATGTAAACCTGAGGATGGAAAGGACTTGGGGGTATTCCGTAGTGTGAATGAGGGACAGGAGCTGAAACTGACAACAGAGCCAGAAGCAGAATGGTACAACCTAGGCAATGAAGCAAGTCTGCAAAAAGCAAAAGATCATGGAGCCTGCAAGGCAGAGGACTGGTGTGGGAACATAATCTCGTCCTGACATCCAGACACCACTGTGGCACCACACAGGACTATGTTAGCAACAAGGACTGACGTGTCAGAACATTATATAAGAAAGAATATGGCATTGTAAACATATGTCCAAAGGAAGTTACTCACTAGGGATTAGAAGGTTAAGCAAGCGTGTGCGCTGGTTTCAAATCCTCTTCCCACATTAACTTGAACTGTGGTTTAACAATTGTCAAACACACATACTATGTCCTTTACTTTGCTCCATTTACCTTTCTGTTTCTTGCATAGTTCTGGGAGTATTTAATCAGCAGCTAGAACACAGGCTACGATGATTTGCTAAAAACAAAAAAATAAAAGCAAATAACACCAATTCCTTACCTTCACAAGTGAAACCATCTGGCTGAAGCTGGTACCCCATAAAGCAAGAACAAAGAACACTGGTACCAGTGTCTCTACACTGCTGGGTGCAAGGACCACCTCCTAAAGAATCAAAGACAGTTGTAAGAAGTAACAGCATAAGATATACGCAAGTCTTTCTACAAGTTTGTCCTGAAAAAGCCCAAAGTAAGCCTCAATCATTTGACATTTACCTCTAATATCTTCTGATGGAGCAACTCAGTAATTCATAAAATTTTGACATTAATAATTCAAAAAGTCAAACCAGAGCAGAATACTATGTGCTGTCCAGATTACATGTATCATGAGTTCACATTATCCCTTTACACCAAACCAAGAATCTAGGAACACTTCCTCATAAGTATAGGCAACACTGCTGTTTTATACACGTTGATGATAACAACCAAACCAGCAAGCAGAATGAAGTGGAAATCTCATGCAACAGATTTAGTGGTCACAGAAATGCAGAAAATGGTTAAACTGATTAAATTCCCACTGTATTTTTACTATTGGGGAGGAGAAGAGGAGAAGAGGCGCTCATAAGGTTTTCTGTATCAAGTGCCAAAATAGTTTGGCAGGCCTTGGCTAGCCAAAGCACCAAGATGTGCAAGGCAGGGGAAGACAGTGAAATATGCAGCTCTGCTTCAGCCAGCAAAATGTCTTAGGCTGGGCCGATTCCATCCACATGTACTGCCAATAATGGTACAGCTAACTTCCCGTGAAAAACTTGTAAATGAGACAATAAAAAATTATGTCCCTCACAGCCCCTTGATTGATGAAGAGAAGACAAAAACAGAATTAATTTTACAGAATGTTTAGCTAAATACATAAGAGTTAGTCTGAGGAACTGTCTATATTATATAGAACTGGTATATTATACAGTGAGTTGTGCAGCCTCTGACACAAATCTCACCTCAACCACAAACTCACAAGTTGGCTTTACAAGTTGCTGTTCTGTCTCTGCCTCCCCACTCTCCCCAATACAAATTAGCTCACCTCTGCAACGATCATTCAGATAATGATCCTCATGGTCAACCTCCACTGGTGATACTGAAGAACAAAGCAGATATTATTATTTTAACTACATCTTCATCTCCATTGCCTTTTGTTATTGTTTAAAAAATGAGATTTATATGACTATTTATGATGAAGAGGAGCAAGCTTATTACACAGATGAGATGGGTTAAGTTGTCTGCATTGTCTTATACATGCAGTTTTTAAAAACACACTCAGTTCCAGCATTGATTTAGGTAGAAATCTGTGGATTTAATGTGTTTTTAAAAACCCAAATGAAATTCTCACTCATCACCAAATTCTACAGACATAGGTATTCACAACATAGATAGGGCTAAGTTGTACTTGTCTGCCATGTAGCTGTTAAAGACGAAGTGTTTGTCAAAAAAAGAACAGTTGCGAACCTAACTCAGAACCACCACACGGCTAGCTGTTGTGGTGTTGTAGTGTACTTTCAAATTCGCTATGACTTACAGCAACCATATCCTAGGGTTTTCCTGGCAGCATTTATTCAGAGATTTGCAGTTGCCTTATTCTAAGGCAGAGAGAGTGTGACTTGCCCAAGGTCACCCCATGCCTTTCCATGGCTGAGCAAGAATTTGAACATTAGTCTTCTGGAGTCCTGGTCCAACAGTTGAACCACTACACCATACTGAGTCTCTCATCATGTTGACTCTCACGTGGATATTAAAACCGATACCATAAAGAGCTAAACATTCAGATTTTGTTTGCCTGAACGGATTAAGGAATCTGTCAGTTTTGCTTTACTGCACATCTTAATTCTTTGACTCTCAAGTATTTTCCAACCCAATTGTGAAGGAATTTGTAAATTTCGCTAAGTTCTAATCAAAACAAACACTCAAACCAAATGCAGTTCTCATCCCTCCCTCCCACATAGCAATTTCTACCTCACATTCATTACCAGTTCATACACCTATCCTATGCATGCCTCTAAAATAAGTGGTACGATTATAGCTTGGACTGTAGCTTTTTGACACACAAGTGGATAAAACAATGTTTAATCTTTAGAGTATAGGAGTGATAGAGAACACAGATGCCACACAAGTACATATCAAGATGTTTTATATTGAATCTTAGAGATGTCACAAGAACATGGGAACAATCACATATCACCAAGATGGTTTATATCAGTCCACATGGCCCTAGGTTTGCACATGGCACACAGATTGTCAGGAATGACTGTTGTGGTTTTCAACAAATAGTTCTGAAGAATTCAATGAGATTGTCAGTAATTTAAAACAAATTTCAGTGAAACATAAAAAGCTCATCCAGCATTGGTCTCTCTCTCATTTGTGCAGCAGTAGAGAATGGGAGGAGCAGTGATGGCTAAATTAACTTGCACATCAGCTATTCACCCCAAGATACATCCCTAGAATCCTTGAAATGTGGATGGCATATTAGATCATTGCTCTGGGGTTCCTCAGACTACTAAACTATGGAAAAAGCTTTCTAAAAGTAGAAAACAAGGGAGGGGCATCTTTAAGGAAGCCAAGTCTTAAGATAAGGCATGGGAACATTCTACAAAGCCTAAGTACCATGAAAATTCTTGGAGATACCTTGAAAGAGTTTTTTCCCACTACTACCATTGAAGGAACAAGGCAATTAAGGCATTGACCATCACGATGGTAGTCTTAGTGCTGTAGAGAACAGAGACATCTAAAGCCAGTCCTGCACTGTTACAAACTCTCCAGATCCTGTATGTTATAAGCCATCTCACAGACAATCTGCAACTATTCACCCTCTACTCATTTCAGTAACATAAGGTTGTTATCCTTTGCCTCAGAAAAATGTTTCTTATTTATGCTTACCTAATTCTTTGTTGGGACCATCAACAGTTAATGTATCAGCACTTTCTTGCCCCTCAACACAGCAAGCCCTGAAGACCAATCCACACTGGTATCCCATAAGCAGGCTCTGCTCACAGCTGTTCCCTTGCTTCTGAGCCACCTTCCCCATAAAGCAGCAATAGCAGCATTTCTGCCAAAATGCAATTGACACATTACCAATGAGCTTTATAATATCACATAGTTGTGGTCATATTCTATTTCCCTCTTGCAAGAGTGGCACTGTATAGTCATGAAAGTTTTCTCTTTATTTAAAATCCATTTGAACATTTATATACTGCCTTTCAAAGCTAAATCTCCCAATGTCATTCACACCCACAACATCCTGAAAACACAAAATTTATTATAACAAGATGGCAGCCTATAAAAATGCAGCCTAAAAATAGTACAGCCATAGTTAAAGCAATACTCATGGTATATGGGTTATGATCAGATAGAAAATTAAAGATAATTAGTTAAATATAGAGCATTCAAATGCTAATTAAAAGCAATTTAGGACAGAAAAGTCTTCAGGGCTGATGGGAAGTTCAGGTCCTACTAACAACGACGAGAGCTTGACAGTATTACTTTTTGAACTGCAACCCCCCCACCCAATCATCAATGGCACATGACAGCTAAGGAATTATGGTAACTGTAGTATAAAAGAAATTAACTTTTTTGTTTTTATATTTTTTTGAATAAAAAATAAAAATAAAACAATAGCAGAAAAAAGATACACACACAATAACACTACAATAAACATAAGCTATAAAACTAAACTAAACTAAGCCACAGAACAATACAATATTAAAGAAGGAAACGACAAAAACTTAAAAAGCTAATGTGACTAACAACTATTAAACTACACTACAATTAAGTACACATAACTAAAAATTGTTACCAACTGCAGATATTAATGCAACAGTAACAAACTCCCCTTTAGATCCTAAAACAAAATTAAAGTTAACACTTGTTGCCTATTATTCATTTTCATAGTAGCTCTAAACTTACAAAATTAGTTAATAATTTAATTCTAAGTAGGTTGTTAATATCACTTCTAACTTGTTTATCAGGTATTACTATTATCATTTTAAATGAGAAACTTAATTGTCACTTAACAGTCTTAATCAGCAATACCTAATTCTTATTCTGTTCTGTACTAAAGTTAGTAAGTCTAAAAATAAACTATATATAACAAGTACTAAAAGCAACAAACAATCTGAGCATGGTTTCCAAATGAGGAGCAAGTTTCAGCAATGTGCACTCACTCTCTTATACACCTTTCCCAGGAGGCTCAGGTAAAAGGAAATTGTTGCAGCCTCTCTTGGCTTGTATGTTTTCTCTCATTAATAACTTTTGCCATCTTGACCATACTCTGATGTTGCTCGACCACATGCATCCCTGTTTTTCACCTGTGAAATGTTGGAGGGTATGCTAATATGTATAGGCCAACACAGCACAGTCAATTCTTTAGGAAGACTGCAAATAATTTTAGCCTTTATTTAGACAAACTATCTATGTAGGCCCTCCTGAAACTGATGGAGAAGAGCCAGCACAACAGGTCAGCGGGACCAGCTCTCTTCTGAGCACACTCCCCTTCACATGACAGGCTGTGTAGTAGGATGAACAACATCTAGTCTGACCCATTAATTTATTCCATTCATGATTATTTAGTCTGAGCTAGAGAACTGACACTGTACTCCCGCAGTATCTTCACAGTCAGCCTGGCCCCCTACTCAAAGCCTGTTAAGAACTTGTACTTTTTTGTTTGTTTGTTTGCTTGCTTGAAAGTTCTGAAGCCTTGCTGGAGAGATTAAGAGAATCTGGAGAGCTGGCCAGACTCGAGATAAACAAACAAAAGAAAATGATGTTGGCAACAAAAAAAAGAGGATCAAATACAACTGATGGGTAAGATGGGCTTTAAGATTGAGAAAAAGGTGAAATGCCTAAGTATTACTATGACAAATATGAGTTGTATGTTACTGAAGAACAATTAAGCTAAAACATGGTATGATATCAAGACTGCAAAGATCAGAGAAACTTAAACTGTCACTTTTGAGAGAATTTCAGTGATAAAATGAATGGTTTTCCAAGTATGTTTTTCTGTTTCAGGAAAAAACTATCTTGACTAATGATGTGATAGTTAAGCAATGTTAGAGAGACTTATTGAAATCCATACTACAAGGGAAGAACGCAATACTTAAATAAAAGCTTCACAATAAGCAAAGCAAAGAGGGAGACTGGGACTACCTGGTTTGAAATTGTGTTTCTCCACATGCTATTTCGTTTGGTTGAAATATTGGATTGTGTTGACTAAGAAGAGATTATTGGATTTAGAAGGAAGGCTAATATGTTGAACTGCAACAGGGAGTGAGGACCATGGTAGGAGAAAGAGACTAAGCAGACACTCGTCTCTCACCCCTGGCAGGTAGTAGGGGAGGACATAAGTCTGCAGTGTGCACCTTTGGCACTCCTCTTTGGGTATAGGGTAAGGCTCTGAAACTTCCTCTTTAAGGTCCTAAGATCCAAGGGATGGGGAAGGCGGCTAGCCCCAAGACTAACCTGGGATTAGGGCTCTCACTTGTAGGGTCCTGGGAGCTGGGTGGGAACCCTCCAGGTTTACCTTCCAATTATTGCTGGTCAGAAAGCAATTCCAAATAATTGGACTGCCCTTGGGCCCCAGGGGTGAGGTTCAAGAGAAGACTGAGGAGGCAGTCAAGGGGGTGCTCAGCTGGACTTGCATCACGTTGTTCCCCCTGCCCCACTGCTCCACTCCTAGGTCAATGCAATGTAAATAGTTTTATGTCAAATAAAGTGGCCCTTATTTAACCCAGTATGATGTGTCTGGTGTTGTTATTCTGGGGCTAGGCATCAAATGATATTTGGAGTCCAGAAAAAATGGCCAAAATGCATAATGGGCTTCCCAATGTATGTTGGAAATGCGAGCAACATGTAGGGACTTTTTACCACCTATGATGGTGAGATGGCTAAAGAATTTTGGAGAAAAATACATAATGTGATTTCGAAGATTTTGAAGGTTGACATGCAACTGAAACCTGAACTGTGTTTATTAGGATTGCTGGATGACCAAATGAAGAAGAAACGTGGAAGATTACGACAATATATGACAATGGCAACAAGATTAACATATGAACAGGAATGGAAAAGTACCACAATTCCAACAAACAAATATTGCTGAATTTGACTGATCTAGCTGTAATGGACAAACTATCAATACTGAGTCGAAAAAAAACGAGTGATGCCATTTTAAAAATACTTGGAACATTTGATTGTATTTTGGCAGAAAAGAAAGAACAACACATTATCTGTAAGTTTTGATAATTATTAGATTTGGTTGAGTGTACGAATAGCATTTAGTTGGAGAAATTGTCTTATATAGTAAAATTTATTACGATCGTTAAGAAAGTTGGAAGTTATTAATTGTTCTTTTTTCTCTCTTTTTCTTCTTTTTTTCCTATTTGTTTGCACTGAAAAGCTTTTAATAAAAAATATTGAACGTATAACAAAGTCTGGTAAATTACACAAAAGCAAACAAACACAAAAGAACTTGCATTTTTGTATTGGCTTGTAAAACCAATATTCATTCTCTGTCTTCTCCCTCTACTCGCCCCCACCCCCCTGCCACATGTACATAGATTGAGACCTTCATGCCAACAAGCCCTATGCATTCCCTCAAAGCTTATACAGGTATTTGTGACCATGATATGCTGCAGTGGTAGATCTGTCCACATTTATTTGGAAATATTGTCCTGCATATGAGGGGTGGGGTAGTTCAGGAATGTATAATCATTTTTGAAAAGATAGCTAGGAAGTTGTTCCTGAAATTTTCACCATTTCAAGAACTGGGACATTTCCAAGACATTGCAATAGCAGTCCCATGTCTCCTTCGCCTCTCTTTTCCATAACGTTAAGGATAAATATCATTTTTGAATGATTCTTTTGCCAATTCACTGCAGCGACACAATTACACCCACCTTTTCTTCTACACTAGAAGTCATAAAGTTCCAAGGTAGCCTCCTCTCAATGCATCAATCAGTCTTATACATTGTTCTCAGTTTTTGTGGAAGCCTGACATCTAGCGCTTTGATTTAAAAAACAGAAGAAACTCCACCAGCAGGCAACACTGTGAACTCCCAAGCCATCACCAGCATCAAGAGCAAATAACACACTAACAGTGTAACAACAACTGGCCACTAGAGGTCTCTTGTTGGCTGAAAACACAGTTCAGACAGAAGTACACAGAAGAATTGTAGAAATGTGTGTAGTATTTTGGGGTATACAATAATTTCCTAAATTGCATTAGCCAGGCTGGTGACAAGGGTTGCCAGACTGAAAATTAGAGAGGGTTTCTGTAATTCTTTAATGGCTGTATAGAAAAGGGAATTTCAGCAGGTGTTGTTACTTTCTTGGGTGAGAAGCAACTCCTGCTGAAATCCCCTCTTCTACACAGTCATTAAAACCACAGGCATTCTCTACAGTTTTCAGTACAGTAATCCCACTATTAAGTCTCATTTAATGTGGGCATGCCCTAAGGAGCACAGAACACTGCTATTTTTTTTTTAAAAAAGTAAATGCTTTTTGGTTTCTGTTTTGGATTACAACTTCCAGAGTGTCACAATTACTGTGGCCTGTGGGGAAACTCTTTCCAATACTAGTCCATGCACTGCAGTAGAAGATCAGTAATGATGGGTTGGCCATCCCCTCATCCACTTTCTCCAGGAACCCTATGGTTTTAGGAGTACAGTCTTGGGGCATTTCCACACTAGACTGTTAATAGTGTTATTATTCTACTTTCAACATCCTATGGAATCCTGGGGTTTGCAGCAACCAGAGTAGAGAAGACTGAGTCCAATGTCTCTGACTAACAGGTAAAATTCTGAGGAAAAAATTATGACAACCAGTCTTACCTTAGTTATTTGGTCTTCACAGGTCAAGTTACTTTTATGTGAGTCACAGTCTTCTTGCTTGCTGGCAATATCTATTCCAGCAGTACAGTGTAATTCCTCCAGTTGATTAAGACAGCACTGCTTCTGGGCTACGCTACAAGTAAAGAGAACAGAGGAAAAAGAATCACACAAAGGGAGCATTGCTGTGTTCCATCAGCAATATTGCTCCACTCACTCAATTTTAATATACTGATATTTATATGGCCTGCTGGATCTCTATAGTTCCATTAGATGACAGTATATCATAGCCCTGTTGACACATAGTCCAGCCTGCTCAGTTTATTATTTTATGCTCTGTATAAACACTCTTAAGGCTCTAGATTCTGTGTCATCCTGGAACCTAAGCAGAGTCAGGCCTGGTTAGTACTCGACTGTGAGACCATCAAAGAATACCAGGTGCTGTAGGCTATAATTCAGAGGAAGGCAACGGCAAACAACCTCTGAATAGTTCTTGCCTAAGAATACTCTATGCAGCTCTTTGGGTTACTCTAATTTGAAGTGCAACTTCAAGGTATATACACAAAAGGATGTACACACAGCCTCTTACATAAACAGAAACAAAATGTGCTAGATATTTCTGTGATGTGTGATTTACGTATGCAAGTGGGTGATTACATTTCTGAATGCTCTCTCATATTGAAAAGGTATTTTGAAAACTTTCCCTAAGAAACTAGCATCTCAAGAACAGACAAAAAGTTCAAAAGCCAACAGACACTTGGGAACCTGAGCTTCTTTGCTTCAAGGACAGAAGGGGAACCATTTGCAAGGAAACCATAACCAGGCAAGGTGTCTTAACTTGCCCAACTGGACAGTTTGCAAAAAAGAAATAACAGTGGGGAAGATGCATTTTAACTTTCCACCTCCTGATTTCCCCATTGCAATCTTCTCTGTAACTCTTCAGCTATCTGATAACAGTGACTGAGGTGATGGAATGGTAAAGAAAAAGCAGTTGGCCTCCTCGGTCATGGAAACCCATTGAGTGACCTTGAGTGTGTCACACACTCTCAGCCCCAGGAAAAAAAAATAGGTTTGCCTTAGTCTGAGGGTCTCCGTTAAGTCAGAAACAAACTGAAGGCACACAAGAACAACAAAGCCAACAATTATGGGAGTTCTTTGGTTTAATCAATCCACACTAGGTGGGACTAGCTGAGATGATTTCAGACTAATCTCAAAGACACCTCTCTCAAACAGTCTAAGTGACTAAAATTCCATAAATAGAGAAATGTTTTGGGCTTTACCAAAGTTGAGGTAAATATTAAGATAAATATTCACTGAGATGTGTTTCAGTGAACACACTTAAGGGGATCTAATTTTAGTTACTCTGCAAAATTGTAAAGATCAATACAAACCTTATTTGTTAAACCATAAAACAGATGGTGATACATTTGATTTTGAAATGTTTATTAAATGTAAATAAAAAATATGGTTGGAGTGTTGGACTGGTTCATTCAGAGTTGACTCAAAACACAGCCCTGAAACTCACGATCTCACAGTTTAATCTACCTTCACAGAATCTAATGAAGATACAATGGAAAAAAAGGCAGCTATGCATGCCACTTTGGGCTCCTTGCAGGAAAAATGGAGTATAAATTCTATTAATAAATATTTTTCTTCCACAAAGGTGTCACCAGCTTGCACACTCCCCAGAGTTGATATGGTTTAATTCGCAAAATATGATTTAATTGGCATTGTTAGAAAAGGGACCCTGAAGTGACTGGAAAGTCGAGCTGGGCAGAAGAAAATTACCAGCTGAACACCTGTGCTGCAAAGTAGGTCAGAAGATTCCCCTCTTGGCATAGCCAACGTAATTTTCAGGCAGATTACCAGGTAACTCCAGACACAATAGGTTTAAATTGAAGCTGTAATATCTCTGATATCGCCCAAAGCAAAGGGAAGTTCCCATCAAAACACTGTTTCAGCCCATCCTCCTTGTTTCACTGTATTGTTTCCTTACCTTACCTGTCCTGTTTCTTTATGACAGCCATTAACATTTTGTCACCTAACACTAAGGCCATTAACTCTGTCCAGACCCCATTATCCATGTTGCAACCTCCATTGTACTGTCCTTAGGTGCACATCTAAACCACCTCGCTTTCTTAGCTGCTTTCCAGATTGGTAATTATTGCCCATTCTGTAAAGCCCTGCTATCAACAATTTTCTTTCCTTTATCCTTCGGCTAGCTCTTATGCAAGTGTGTGAGTGCTTGGATCTTTTGAGGGTGTGGCTAAACTCAAAAAACACATTTTAGCTTATTTTGGAGTCTCTGGCTGGTTCTTTCTTTCAAGTACCTCATAAACATTTGTGGAAGATTTCATTAGGTTACCCCCCTCTCACAGGCCTCCTAATCTGAGCTAATTAATTTTCCATTGTCACGTGAAGGTGTTGGCATCATGGGTGGACCCCTGAGTCACCCACATCGTGGGGTAACAAAGAAACTTAAGGAGGATTTCAGTGCAGCAATTATTATAAATGCAGACCACTCCATCTAAATGGGAATGAGAACCCTATAGATCCACTAGATTTGTGATAACAGAATCAGAGGTCCCCAAAAAATGCATCCTCTGAGCTTTCAGTGCAGTGGGGGATTTGAACTGGGAACAGACAATGTTCAAGTACTTTAGTCTGTGCAATGATGGGACACCCCTCTGGCTGCTACAATACTGGCTCAAACACTGTTGTGCTCCAGGGCCACTCATATGGTGGGGAGAACTAGAACTGCAGCTAGGACCATGTGACTTTGGAGGGCCAAAAACCACCTAGCTTGCTGTATTTAACATAAACAGCACGACGTTTTGTAGCTTGAAGCTAAACTCCACTTCCCTTCATCACGTGCAAGTAAGCCTGCTGGAACAGAGCCCAGCTCATGTGGTTAGAAGAGGATTAAACTTTCTCCCAGGTGCTTTTCTTAAATCAAACCCTGCAGGAACTCAAAAGAAAGAAGCCTCTAGTGGAAACAACAGAAATTGATTTTTCACAGGGGATTAGGAAAAAATGGAAGGGGGGTTAACTTTCACAGATCTATGTGAAACACTCCCAGTTTATAAAGTGAGACCTGAATGCTTGGAAGAAGAAAAAAGGCACAACTTGATGCTACCTACTTATTATGTGTTTTATCCCTCTGTCTGAACAATTTGTATGACAGAGTAACAACACAGATTAGAATATGACTTTGGCTCATCTTTGACATCTCTCTTTGCCATTAGCTCTTAGTCTTAGTTCACTTTATCAAGTGCCCAATCTCTAGCTTTCTCCATAATCACATCATCTGCCTATGGACCATGATCTGATCCTCATTAGTTCCGCTGCAGTACTGGTACTACAGCATTGGTCTCTTCCCCAGCACACATTTTTTTGTTTCTTATATTTTGTTTAAATGTACATTACAAATGTGTTAGATGTACATGTCGTAAGACTTGTGCCCCCCTGATGTAGAGAACTGTACTTTATTTTCTCTTGCCAAATAATTTCAGATAAGAGTTACACTACAGCCTCACATTAACAAAAGTACCCTTTCTTTAATGGAAAAAAAAGGACTTCCAAACTGATGAAGAAACGGGATTGCCCATTTCCCTTCCCCACAGTGTTTGTTTCATCATTTTATTATTCTTCCAGCAACTTCTAAAGTACATTTTATCTGCCAACCACTTTGTGTAAGAGACAGATTTTAATGCCAATATAAATGCAAAAATTCAGAAAGTAGTGACAGACATGATTGTGAAACACATTCTTTCCATACTTAAAAAGAAATGAAGCCAGGATATCAACAATTACGCATTTGAAAATAGAATAGGACAAGGAAGACAACATATTTTCCCCAAAAAAGGTTCTCTTAAGATTCCTGTTCTTGGATATGGTTAGAAGATGCAATTTTTCAGCTTCAGAGTATTAACATGTGAACAAATCTCAAGTCTGTGTTTGAAAGCAGATTTCTCAAGAAAGTAAGGGAAACCTGTGGCAGGAGTAAAGATAAAATTTAGGATCATCCACCTTTCAAGGCCAGTGCCATCACTGTAAGGACATTTTATATGTTGCTATGACAACAGGCAACCAAATTACACTAAAGAATACCTGCATTCTTTGGAATCAGGATTTGATGGCATAGAACTACAGTCTCTTTTTTGACTTGCCCATTCATATCCACGTGTACAGCAGCTCTCTACAGATGTTTCTGCCGAAAGAATAAAAAGGTACATTTTATAAGCGCTTAGCAAATAGCATTGTGAGAATTAAATTTCAGCTAAAATCACTTTCCTCTTCTTCCATCTCGTCTCATTATAATCTCCCAAGATGATAGAAGAACAAAGTATAAGCAAAACCATAAGTAAAAACAAGGTAAATCATAAGTAAAAGCAGAGTTAAAGCATGAGATACTAAAATTAGGAATATGATATGATACTGTAGGAACTAAAGGCAAAATCTAGTTCACCTTTTTTTCCAGAAAATATGAATGTTCCCATATGTACATGCTACCTACTTTATGCATCTCATTAAATTCTATTTTGTTAAGGTTTATGCCACAATAAAGCTGTAATCCTACAAATACATGAAAGTAAGCCTCTTTGACATCGGCGGATCTATCTTCTAAGTAAGCATGTTTACAATTGCACCGAACATCTGCCAGTCCAGGGGTAGAAATCATGAAGTCCTCCACATCTTGTTTGATTATAATACACTTAACATTCCTCACAGTTTACTATGCTGGCTAAGGCTGCTGGAAACTCCAGTCCAACACTATTTGCATGATTTCCTCCCATGTTAAATTTTGAAGTGTTACAAGATTCTCAGTTGTTCTTATAACAAGGATAACTTGCAGTATAATATTGATGTTGAGGAACAAGAAGTACCCTTGCTCTGTGCTGATAGCGCTTGTTTCTCTACACCTCTTTCCTCTCCAAAACACATTTGCTGCATCTCGCCCACTAACAGGATGCAGAATCTGAGCTGCACTGAAGCTGGAGAGAAGCTGAAGTTCTATTCTGAGTCAGATGTAGACATGTGAGGCAACTATAAGCAGATACATACAAAAAACACACACAAAAAAAACAACCCTTCTTATATAAGGTCCAAAACTTGGAGACATATCTAACACATTTCCATTAACAATAATATGGGCTATTGGTCAGTGTTAATGGCCAGTTTAATGTAGTTTAATGCACTGAGTTTAGCAGACTAATTTTAATTTTTATCAAAAAAATGTTTTGAAGTATCTCTGAAGGGTCCCCTATGCCTGCAGACACCACCATCCAAAACTACCGGTTGTTGGGTTTTTTTCATTCAACCCAGACTCCAGGTATTTGAACAGGTTCTGTAAAACTGATCATACTTCAGAAAGTGCTGCCAGCTTTGTTTACCTAGACACACAAAGTCATCACTCTGGTTCTGGTGGCACATACAAATGAGCTTTGTTAACAGTGCTATTAGCAGAGCCAGGAGGCTTGCTTGAGTGCTATTAGCTTTACAGAAGTTGTCTGCATGACTGGGGTTTAAGTCTTTTTCAAAAGAAAGAAGTGAGCGAAGGGGATGAGAGGAACCTTATTAACACAGTCATACTTCCTGGAGACTTTCTGGAGTGTTATTAGTTTCCACAAAAGCTGCCCATTTGGCTAGAGTTTGGTTTAAAACTGGGGTTGACAGAATATCCAAATTAATCCTCCTCCTTCAGGCTACACTTTAACCATTCTACCCTGTATTTACATGGAACTGTAATACTTATATTGCCATCATTATTGTCACTCATTGTTGAATAACAGAATGCCAGCTTAAATAAAGGGCATTTGGTTTAGCTTTCCCATTGCTTAATATTATAAGACAATTTCTCTATAACAGTTAAAACTATATCTTTTTATACCATGCAGTTAATGAAAAGTTCTGACTATTTTACTATACGAGCTAGCACAATGCAAAATCTCACAAGGTTTTTATATAAAAGAGTGTTGTCTACTCCTTCAAATAGACCTAGTAGTCATAACTCAGATCCTTCCTAATTGCTATCTTCAGAATAAAAGAAAACTCTTGCCTTATTAATTCTAAGAAGAAAACTGACAGTTGGACAATTCCACCACATATGCCACAAATATCATTCTTTGTTATCAGTCCCCGGTGTGCTCAGAGATATGCTGCCTCTGAACATGATGAATCTATTTAGCTATCATATGTTAACAGCTGCTGAGAGAACAAAAGATTGCAGCAGGGAAAGCACAGGAAAGCAGAGCTATTCCTTTAGCAAATCTGAGAGATGAGTTTCCCTTAGCTCTCCTTCAGCCATCACCTATTAGCACCCATTCTGTCAACCTAGAAAAGCCACATTATAGTTCAGCTAAGAAACCAGATCTTCACTATAAAAACTTAGGTGACTTTAAGAATAGACGCCCAAGTCTTATTTTTTTTCTCCTCCATTTTGATTCACCTTTCCTTAAGTACTATATCTTTCAGGCTCTAAGTCTGAAGGCAGAGACTGCCTTTTATTTTTGCCTGTGGGAACCTTTCTGGCCGAGCCTGGTGTCACCCTGTTTACTGGGGGTCCTGGGAGCGACACCTAAATGTGCTCAACATAGGTGGGGAAAATTAGCTCAGAGCACTGCTTTAGCGTTACAAGAGGCAGGGTAACTTAGCAGGATCTTGTAACCCAGTGTTTACGGGGTCAGGCCAAGCCAAGGAGCACACCAAGTTTGAGAACAATTGAGATTTTATTAAGTACAGACAAACAGTGTATGCAACACACTCACACAAGTAGCTAAGGAAAATAAAGGCTGGAGTGGTATAGAGGGATTTTGAGAGGGATTGTTGAATTGGGTGATACGACACCTATCCTGAAGCTTGAGTTCGTTGGTCTGGAGTCTCAGTACGTGGGACTGAGGGGACAGCTTGCCAAACAAAGTGGCAGCAAGGCTGGACGGAAGTCCGGAGCAATCTGAGGAAGGTCTCGGAATCACGGGTTTTTACAGGGAGAAGTGTGACTGCAGGCCATGCCTTACTCGGGGACAACAATGAGTTTTGGGTGGGAGACAATGTCTTGGAAAGGTCAAAATTTAGCATGATTGAGTTAAGTCCGAATTAACAAACAGGTAGACTGTATGCAAATGCTCAGTGCTTGGCAGTTAAGCTTCTAGCTTGCCAAGTTACCTGCTTGGGGCAGGGAGTCCTTTGTAAACAGCGTGCATACATAATGAGAGTGTTTGCAGAGAGGTCTCCTAAAGCGGTGATCTGGCTATTTCTGGCCTGCCTGTATTGTCTTGGGATATTGCAGAGTTTGATGGCCAAGCCTAGTTCTGGGCTTGTCCGGGGGCCTCTCAAACATGTGGAGAGGCATAGTAGAATAAAGCTGAATTATGATATCAAAGTGATATCAGATGCTATTGCCAGGTAGGCCTAAATTGCAGTAAGACTGGCTGTGTTGGCTGTAAGGTGTTAAGAGTCATAGCCCAGCACATCTAGGGGACAACAGATGCTTCAAATTAATTAATTACGTGCCATGATCCCTCTCTCAAACCCTCTTTTAATGGGAAGGGAAGAACCTGAACTAGTATTGAAGATATTCCAGTAGCTGCACTGATCAAGAAACATCCTCAGATTAAAAGCACTTTGCCTAAGATAAGCAGCCTGGAAGATTCAGAAAAAGCAACTTTACACAATAGTTCAGTTTTATCAGACCACAATTATTGAGAAACTTTTGAGAATGCTTCAAACAATGCTCAAGTACTGAAGTGAAAAAAAGAAAACACAGGGAAATTAAATAACTGAAAATTACAAAGAATGGAGAATTAAACATATGGCTGAAATATCAAAAGGAAAAATTAATACCCAAAACTAATAAACTAAATAGACTGCAATTCCAACATAAGTTAAAGTGCCTAAATAAGTAGGATTTAAGCTGCCTAACTGTGTGTACATTGGAACTGAAGTTATCTGGACTTCATATTATTTGTGGCCAGTGGCCAGGTCTAGCAAAATAAACACAGTTAATAAGCAAGAGGATTACAGACACACTTAATATTTGCACACAAAAGTTCACCATGCAGCAGGAACATACAATGTAATAAATGAGTCACTCTAATTGTTATTTGGATCCAGTAATTTGACACATTCCTGTTCACGCAAGTAAAACACAGAGAGAGCACGATGGAGGGAGAGAGAGTGCGTTGTGGATGGGTACAGTATGCATGCCTGAATAAAAACAAATTACAACTGACCAGATATTCTTTACATTCTTCAGTTGTTTACTTCATCTAGCATTTCAAACATGCATTTTTTTGGGAAAAAAAACTCCTTTTCAAACTGCTTCACTTTCAAGAAAGTGCTTCATTTATTTCCTTCTGAGAGCCAAATTAGAAGAGATGGAGCCACCATATCCGTTGGTCACATGCCTAATGTATTCACACACTGAAGTGCTAGTGGGTACATCTATTTTTACACCTGGACAGCTTATTCTCTCAACCACATACATACTTCTTGGTTTTTGTGCTCTGTTTTTTTAGGCACTTTTCTGCCCAACTTGGTCTCCATAATGTATATGTAGGAACCTTTAGCTCCCCAATATGCACATACACACAAACATGCACATCAGTGGCACCACTAGGATTGAAAAGAGGGTGCAGCTCCAGATACTCACACAGGCCAGACAATCCAAAGAAAGCCATGGCATGCTAACTGCAAAGGACAGCGTTTTGGTGAAAGCCAGCAGAGAGAAGTTGTCACTACATGCCATTTGAATTTAAAGTAGTCTTCAAGCTACTACTGCAATGAGAAGCTACTTCAGTGCCAGCATTGGTAGAAGCCCAGAGAACAGGAGGGAGAGGAGGAGCATGTTTGATGCAGCCTCCACAATCAAGATCTGAGTACGCAGAAGGGCTCTCCCAAGAAAGCAACTTGTCTGTGGACCCTTCAAACCTGGTGATGTCCCTGAAATAAACCGAGATAAATGCCTTGACATGTCTAAGCTATAAGCTTCTCTTTTTTTCATGAAGATACAGCAGCACTAGCACACCTGAACAAATGCTTTGCAGCAGGCCAGTAAATAAAATGCAACATAAAGAACACAAGTGATTTAAGGCTTTAAAAATAGCATGGCAGACTTACAACTGCCTAGAAGTATTGCCTTTGTTGGCAAAAGCTCCGGTTGGAAGCATTCCAGTTACTATTGGATAGAAGTACAAGCAGCTAGAATATGTGTGATATGGAAGATGCTTGCAATCTTTATTGGACCTGCCTTCACTTTTTTTAACAATAACAATTACGAATATTCCAGTTCAAAACTTTTGTCAATTTTTCCTAGGCAGGTCTTGCCATGTATCAGATGTCCAATTGATTGGATGACCTGAATTTGTAAGCTAGGCTGAGATAACAGTCTAGACATAGGAAAGAGCCGACATTTATATTTTGTAACTGATGCCACAAGACAATGATTTCACAATCCTTAATCACATACTGCTGGACATAATCCAACAAAGATTCATACATGAATAAAAATTCATCAAACCATAAAGTATATGAGCCCTTTGAATCTCCTATGCTTCACATAGCACTAGGGGTTCACAATTGTTGGTCAGCTAGTACAAAAAAAAAAAAAAGAAGAAGAATAGGAATATGTTATTTCTCATGCTATGTTGGACTTTGGAAGCACTGTGCCCAAGATCTTCCATTTCATGATGCAATTTCAAGGGCTCAGCATACCCAACAATGTGGATTAAAACACAGGCTAGCCCCCAGTCTCCTTCTCCTGAGGATGGGACGAAGAGGAAAAGATATGTCATACCTGAATTCACATTGCACTGTGGAGGTTTTGTGAGTGTGTGAGAAGAACAGAGGATTACCACACCTACTCTGCTCTCCAGTTGAAAACATGGAGGGACTGGAGTCCATTCTACTTAATCAGAGAGGAGAGAGGTGTGATGTGAACAACTGTGAAAATATTTGCCTACCATATTAACCATAAATTATGCCATCTTTGGGTTAAAGAAGTAATGCTTTTAGTACGTCAAATACAGGTGGTTACTACTAGTTCTCTCAATGCTCTTCCCTTTTTATTTAAATTAGCTGATTAAACTCTTTCAGCATCGTTGTCTAACTGTGAATGGTAAGGATATATTCATTTGTTAAATATCCTTTAGAGCCCCCTTTATTCATACTAACAGCAGGAGATTATAGATTTTACTATTTTCCAGTTTGAACAACAAAGGAAAATTGGATTATGTCTGGTCACTTCACTCATCCTAGAACCGGATCCATTGAACTTGCCTCCAATTCCGCGCATTCAGTTTTGCTTGAACAGTAAATTGTACATAAGCTGCCCGTGCAATCACGAATCCTGAGGCATCAGATGTCGTGCCAAATATAGAGAATGTCCAGAGCAAACTGTTGTTCAAGAGAAAGCGTGGTACTACTTCTCCCTTTTCAATGCATTCGATATACATGTGGATGAGACAAAGTGAGCAAGTCTAACTAGAGCACGAAAATGTTACTTTTGCTGATAACTGAGGGAAAGACATTTAGGCATATAAGGGAATTTGGAATGCAAGAACAGAATGGAAGAGGAGCTTAGATGTAGAGATGTCATTAAGAAATCAGAGCAGGCAACATAACTTCATACCTTTCCCTCCCTTTCCCTGCAGACCCTCTTCTCCTCACCCACAATGATCAGAATTACGGGATGCACTGGGTACTTAGATTGACCAAAATTAAAGCTAACCAGGTTGCTTCTTAACCAGAGCTTACAATCAACTTAAAAACTTGGTTTTAAAATCAAGTTGAGGGGGATGTGCAGTCCTTTTAAATAAAATTATAGCTTCTCCTATTCCATTTAAGAAAATAAGAATGCATGTTAACAGGCAATTTCATCATACGTCCATATGAAAAACAGATGTAGCTTAAGGGCAACAGAAAAAGGAATACAAAGCAGGTATTGCTAGACCATTACCAGTATTATGCCTGACATTTCACAGAATACAGCCATCCTAGTAACTACAGAAATCAGTTGCTATAAGCTGTAATTAGCAAACCAATTAACTGAAGCTTGAGTTTAACAATGAATAACAATATACAATTTAAAAGGTATGCTTCTTCAGTTCCTCAAAATGGCAGCCATATTGCACCTTTTCCAGTGCACAAAATTATTTATCTGGTTGGCTGAAATCTAGATATTAATCAGCAATTAGCCAACAGTGTTAATTTGGACTTGACAATCATCATTAATTTTCTTTGAGCAGCAAAAGACAGGTTTGTCAAAATGCTGCCAATGTCATTTGTCTTTTTGTTTTGCATTTCTTTTCCCTGTAATCCCTATACTGGCTTCCTCAGGCTCTGATCTTTACATAGTCTTGTCCTGCCCCATATTCCAGTACATCTCTGCCCACAGTCTTTGTTTCTCAGGCGTTATCTTCCTGAACAACCCTGCAGATTATAGCTCCTGTAAACATCTCCATACCTTTTCCCTTTATGCTTGGAATTCCTTGCTTGAAAGCTGAACGCTAAGGTGCTAGGTCTATATTCTTTCATACTTGGGCTCAAAACCCACATTTTCAGAGAAAGCTCTTGTCTAGTCCTCACTCCCTACAAAGCCTAATTAGCCTTTCTGGAGATTCATATATTCCCCTCTACCATTAAATGTACTGTTTCTCTTTTCTCTGTTGTTTAACAGCATCAACAGCAAGCTCCTACAGGCAGGATCTTTCCACTTTCCTTAAGCTACTAATTCTACGGAGACCTGTGCCTATCAACCAGGAATAGAAGTTAGAACATCTTAAAAAAATATAACCACACTTCATGTAAAACAAACATTAGGGGCCTTGAACAGAACATCCTCATCCCTCATCTTTTTCAGTAAAAAAAAAAACTTAACAAAATATTAAAGAGACTAGCCCTAAGATTTATGAGAGTTTTATAATTTGTTTGGTCTCTCTCTTTTTTTTTTGAGCCACACTTTGCTCAGCTTTGGAAAAAGACACACCACATACTCCTTAAACGGTTAGACCTTTACAAGCTCAAACCAAATGCAAGAAACTTAGATAAAATTTACTACTGTAATAAAGGTACAGACAAATCATAGCCTAAAAAAGAAAACACCACAAAACACTCTGCACAAAACACAGACACAATTGCACAAAATCATTGGCATCTTATTCCTGTTACAAACCATAAACTCACTCATTAATCTCAATGCACACATTCCCAGATGGTTAGTTAATTATACTAGTAAGTTGGCTATTCTATGCACCCAGCTGTGCTAAAGAGCTAGCCAAAAAATGAATTATATACATACAAGTCCAAGATTCTGATACCTGGGGCACACTTTTTAAATGAATTAAATCCAGAAGTATGCTTCACTCTTACAGACAAAAAGGTTTCCTCTTGGAGGATGTGAAGAGATTAGTAACTTGGAGCCCTCCAGCTGTCATTGGACTAGAATTCACAGCAGTCATAGCCAATATAGCCAATGATGAACAATGTGGAGCTACAAGCACAACATCTGTGTGAGGGGAAATGGTAACCATCTTAATGTTAGAAATAACCACTTTCAGAGAAAATAGTCCATGCTCTGGGCATGGCATTATTTTGCACTTGCCTCTCATTTAATACAGGGCCAGTTGGGCTCATTCAGAGAAGCATCCTCTGTTGTGAATGAGTAATTTGTGCAGTATCTCTGCTTTGTAAACGATTAGACAATTTCAACTACACGTAAGGCACAAAGAGGCAGATTTCTTTCCCTGGATAAAACGGACTGAAAAGAAGCAAGAGGATTTCTAGACAGAAGCATCTTTATTCTTCAAGTAAAAAGAGGCTATGCTGCTATTCCATCTTTGTTTCTAACAGACTTTCTCTTGTAAGAAAGAACACAAGAAAGTTCAGAAAAAATATGGGAGGACTGCAGATTGAAAAGAACATCATCTGGATCATTTGTAAACTTCCATGAATGAAACAGTGCTACTGCACAGGAAAAACAATAAAAGCCATTAAGGACAGAGCTCAGACTCAAGCAGAGATGCAAGAGACAGCAGCCTTTGTGAAAGGGTGCTCTCAGCTTAGAAGAACTTTTGGCACACTCGTGTGCCCAGCATTCATTGTGGGAATTATCTGAAGACACAGTTTCCAGTTTGTTACATTACCACACAACTTCAAGTTTTGCCCCCAGACAACTGTGGATAGTGGAAATATAATGCATTTTAGCAATTGGGTAACATGTTCACCTTGAAAAAACATATATGTTTGGTTAAAACACAGAAGTACAGTCAGCTCTCCATACCCACAGATTCTGTATCCACGGATTCAACCAACCATGGCTCAAAAATATTTAAAAAAAATCCAAAACACAACCTTTGAGTTGATCAACCTTTTAAATAAAGAAAATCATTTTACTACACCATTGTCAATAATGGGACTTGAACATCCACAGACTTTGGTATCCATGGGAGATCCTGGAACCAGACCCCAGTGGTTACCACAAGCCCACTTAATGTATTACCTAGTGGACAACAACAGGTTTCAGAACGGATTTCTGCACCAGTTTAACCATTTATATGAGTTTGCCCATGTCTTCAGATGGTCTAGAGAAGCTCTTTTCTCTATCCCAGCACCCTCAAAGATATGTTTCTCGGTGAACACTTCGTTCTGAGAACTCTCTTCCTAGAAAGGTTAGCTTGGTCTCCTCCTCTTCCCATCCTTTCAGAGACAGGTGAAGACCTTTTGGTTTCAGCAAAGGAAAAGGGCCTTTCATGTGCTGTGTAGTTTATACCTGTTCTTTTTAACGATTATGTTTTCAACTGTTTGTAATTTTATTGATAATTTAATTATAATTGTAAGCCACCTTGAGTCCCAGACCAATCATCATTATCTTCATCTCTGGTTTGCTTATAAAGTAAGAGTAATCAATTTACCATTTACAGTTTTTGCCAGAAGCAGAAAATGACAATCAGGAGGTTCCTTATATAAACAAAGTTGCTTTGCTAACATCATTAAATCATTAGCACAAGCCTGGAAGTCTTTTACTAAATTGTCATTTCAATCATAAAATTACAGTGATGGCTTTAGGCAAGCTGCTACTTGCCAATGCACATATCTGAAATACAGAGAAATTAACATTACCTTATCACACAGAGCTGTTGTGAAAATTAATGAGGTTATATGCAAAGTTCTTAGAGCATTCCAAATGCGCTAGAATATAAATGCTAAACACAATCAGTATCACATGTACCTATCCCATCTACCTATTCCATCTCTGCTCTCTTCCCCTGCTCATTGGATTTTCCACATAACCTAGCTCCATGAGATGTCTCCCGTTTGGTGGGTAATGCTGGATATAACCTATATTCCTTCAAATAAATCTGATAGTCTGAATGTATCCACAATCAAGTAATATCAGAATTACATGAATTCCTGCAGTGCCTTGTACAATCAGGATCACCCCTACATGTTTTCCCAGCAGCACGTAAGAACTTTTCTCTTTGTGTGGCTGTTGCACAGCTAGACATTTGCTGATTATTAATTAATTCTGTAGTACTACAAACCTTCAGTTGTAAGTCTTTGGGTAATACAGCACTGCCATTTTAATGTCCATCTCCATTTGAAAAGAAGAGGCACAATCCTTTTCAGATTAAGCACTTTGAAGCTCCATTTATCTCAGAACTAAAAATGGCAAGCAGACCCTTTACTCTCTTTAATTGGTTTCTGTGAACTCTTTTTTAAAAACTGTCTGTGATGGAGCCTGGGGGTGTGGCTAACCTTAGTGGTAGGGCAGACCCAGCAACAGGTTGCCATGTAACCAAAGTGGCTCTGTATTAGAGAAACCCAGCCCACTGGTGAGAGAGAAGGTCTGAGGCTGGAGAGGAGAAGATCTATATTTAAGGCACAGTGACTTGGATTTTAGAGATTCCTTTAGTAATAGTTCCAAAGAGAGAGAGAGTCAGCGAGGCGGATTGTCTGAATAAGTGTGGTTGTCTTCTCAGAGGTCTAGAGAGATACAGAGGAGAAACTAAGCCATTTTTGAGTTGCATCAGAAGGTGTGACCCTGATTTGTGAATTAAGCCTCTGATCAAAAGGGAAGCCAAAGGCCTGTGTCTATGTAAAAGTTCTGTACCTGAATACTGGGTTAACCTATAAGAAACACCTTTTTGAAGTTCTGTACTGCTTGGATATAATTATGACATATGATATGATATAATTATGACATATATAATTATAATTACCTTTCCCTGATTATTATTTTAATACAGATTACATTAAATTTTTGTAAATTCTAACTCAGTAGAGTACTTTCCATTAGTTCTAATCAATTAGTAACATACTACCACAGATCAGTAAATCATTCTGAGTAACAACTCTGAACAACTCTGAACATTTTGAGTAACAACAACTTACCCTTATCACACAAAGGTGACAGTTTTAAAATGGAAGCAGAGCTATTATATGGCAAACAGCTACCATTCCAGTCTGTGAAAAGGAAAAGGAGGCCTGGCCCTCACACTGACTTTGGTTAGATCATGACCAAAGAGTGTTTCTTCTGTTCCTTCCTATGCTACTGAAGCCCAATGTGGCGTAGTAGTTTTGAGTGATGTACTCAGATTCAGACAGACCATGGTCAAATCCCTGCTCACCACAGAAACCCACTAGGTAACCTTGGGCAACACACACTCTCTCAGCCTCAGAGGAAGGAAATGGCAAATCTCCTCCGAAGAAATCCCTAGAATAGGGTTGCTGTAAGTCAGAGTCCATTTGGAGGCACGTAAAAACAATAAACATGAAAGATGTGAGAAAGGAAACTCCAAAGCATATTTCACAGACAGGGCCAGGTTACAGGCTACTAAGAACTGAAAGAATCACATAGCTATGGTTGCTCTGATTCCTCCTGTTAAGGATTGTGAGGGCTCCATTGTCGCCCCATGACAGCACAGTCACAAATGAGTATTTATTTTTTCCCACAGGAATGAATAACTGCTGGTCAGAAGAACGTTACAAGCTATACTTAGTACATCAATGGAGTGAGAGTTTCTCTTGTCCCACCTTTGATGATTTTGGCATTTGAGATTAAGAGGGCTCTCTTTTTCATAGTCTACTCCTTCTATAGAACTCTCTACTGAGTTGTGTTTCCTACTCATGCCAGAGTGCAACAGAATGTTAAAAAGACTGAAATGGAAAAGTAGAAATGAACCTTTATATTTAAAAATGAAGGCATCAAATGGTGAACTTTGCACAAAGACAATAGTAACGAGGCGTCTTATTTCCATAAAGCAGCACTGGCAGCCCAATTACTCACTGTACTGTTTTGCTTCTGAGATAGCCACTAGTATCATGATAATTATTTGCATACAAATTGATATCAGGCCTTCAAACCAGTCACGTAAGGCCTGGCGGCAGTTTGCCCCCAGCAGCAATTTTGGGGGGGCATCCCAGCTTCTTGCTTGCCCTCTCCCATGCACCATAGCCTCTCCGTCCCATCCTGTCCAAGCTCCCTCCTGCCCCCCTCCATGCACTCCAAGCTCCGCCACTGCTTCAGACTGTATCTGTGGTCTAGTTTGAAGGCTGCGTTGAGACTGACATATATGTCAAGAGGCTAAAATGTGACCTAACCACATTATTTAATTTTGACTAACCTACTACTAAAGTGTCAGTCCTCTGTGACATGAATATTTTGGTAGGAGTGGCAGAGTAGCCTTATCCCAATTTATAAAAGCTTTCTGACATGGTGAAATAGCCTTTATTTATTTCATTTCACTGGCGGTCTGCCTGTCTACCATGATAGAATGCAAGACAACAACCCTAGGTTCATACAGACCTTCTTTGCTTCAGCAAAGCTGCCACATCCTGTGCCTTCAGACCATAACTTGGGACCACAAACAATTAAGCAAAGGTTTGAAATGGATTCCTCACACTCTATCTCAGTGGTTCTCAACCTGTGGGTCCCCAGATGTTTGTGGACTTCAGCTCCCAGAAGTCCCAGCCACTATGGTCAATGCTCAGGGCTTCTGGGAGCTGAAGTCTAAAAACATCTGGGGACCCACAGGTTGAGAACCACTGCTCTATCTGAAAAACTGTTCACCTTCCAAGGCATATTCCTGTTTGAAAAGAAAGGATAAATATTCCTCAAAGGTGAGAGCCAGTGTGGTGTACAGATCTGAGTGCTGAATTAAGACTCAACGAGACCAGGGTTCAAATCTCCATTCAGTCCACCCCACTGGGGGACCAAGGGCAAGCCACACTCTCTCAGTCTCAAAGAAAAGCAATATCAAGCCTCCTCTGAATAAATCTTGCCAGAAAAACCCCACAACCGGTCTGCCATAGGGTCCTAATAAAACAACTTGAAGGCACACAGCAGGGTATACCAGTCTATGTTAATGCCACCAATATAACATAAACACTTAAGGACATAAGAGCCATGCTAGATTGGACCAAAGGTCTATTTAGCCTAGCATTCTCTTCGAATAGCATCCAATCAGATGTATGCGTGTTGCCCACAAGGACATGAACATAATAGCAGCATCCTGTTCATGCTCTCCAACAACTGATAACAGTTGCATACTGCCTCTAATATTGGCAACACAACAAGAGCAGTTCTCTGACAGCCATATCCACCCAGAATTTATCTAATCACTTTTTATAGTTCAGGTTGGTGGCCATGCTTATATCTTTTGGTGGCTAATTCCACTGTATAAACAAATATTTCATTTCACTGGTCCCAGAGTATTATCCTACTATTGCTAAGTTATGGATGATTTTAGCATGTCATCATATTTCTTCTCCTTAACAGTAACTTTTGAAGCTCTTTCTAAAGATGTCAGACAACCAACATGGTATAGTAGTTTGAGTGCTGGACTATGACTCTAGAGACCGGGATTCAAATCCCAACTTGGCCATGGAAACTCAATGGGGTGACCTTGGACAAGTCAGAATCTCTCACCCTCAGAGGAAGTCAAAGGCAAACACATCTGAACAAATCTTGCCAAGTAAACCCCGTGACAGGGTCACCTTAGGGTCAGCATAAGTAGGAAGCTACTTGAAGGCACACAACAACAGTACAGAGACGTCAGCTCTGTAAACTAATGCCTTTGTATGCGATCTGGATCAGAAGCCACCACTATTGGTCTAGAGCAGTGGTTCTCAACCTGTGGGTCCCCAGATGTTTTTGGACTTCAGCTCCCAGAAGCCCTGAGCATTCCTGGGGCTTCTGGGACCTGAAGTCCACAAACATCTGGGGACCCACAGGTTGAGAACCACTGGTCTAGAGAAAGGTCATTTTTTTAAAAAAAAACTTATGATCACACAAATCACAGTAACTATTTACCAGGTTGCTCCCACAAGTGATGGCTTGGAAACTAAGAAGCATCCAAATCAGTTTTCACTTTCCTCATCCACAGTCATTCTCAGAGCAAGTAGTAGCAAAAGGTCTGGTTTTCTACTCTTTCAGTGTATATTTGCATCAAGCAAAGATCTGAAAATCTCTGTTTTGCTGCATTTCTCTGGATTCCACTTGCATTTCTTCTCTTCCTTGTTTTATCTCAGGTTCCAAGAATGTGCATTTCTTGAAGATATACATTTTGAGCTGTATGCATTTATATGCATATATTCAAAACAGGTCAAAAGAATCTATCATGTTTTCTTCCCACTGACCCAAAACTGAGAAGAGACACATACAGTTTTGCTAATAGTCCTGCAGATGCCAAATTTAATAAATGTGTTTTTAAAAAATCAGTTAATGTAGCTCTGAAAAGTGCTAGTAACATAAAACTGGGAGCAAATGACAAAACATAACCCAGTTGATTAGTCTAAAATAAATGACTGGTAAGAGCCTGTGATCGTGAATCAGCTATCAATATTAAATGCTGTATCAGGTGATATTGCGGGCACACTGGCATTTGTCACAGTGAATTCATAAAATGGAAGGCAAACAATAGTCATCACTCTGTGTGTATGTGCCTTCAAGTCTTCTATTGAATTATGGCAACCCCACGAATTTCATAAGCTTTTCTTATACAAGGAATACTCAAAGGTGGTTTTGTCAGTTCCTTCCTATGAAATACAACCTATAGCACCTGGTATTAATCGAAAGTCTCCCATCCAAGTACTGACCAGAACTGATCCTGCTCAGCTTTCAAGATCAGACAGGATATGGTCCCTTTATACTCATCAGTAGTGATGAGTATAAAGTGGTAGACACTCATCTAAGTACCATCCTTAGATATGGCTCCTAGGGTGTCCCCCAGACACAAAGACATAAGTATCTCCCTTTTGCACCATAGGTGCTTTCCATAGCACTCTTATACAGTATCTGCAGCACTACACAAAATGTGAAGCATACTTCAGCATCTGAGAACTGTGAGAGTGAAAAGAGGGCACAAGGAAATGTGGTCTACCAACAGTCATTTGAAAGACACTGTATATTACAAATATCCTTTGGCTTCTTACACTCCCACGTCTTTTATTCTGAAGAGAGTCTGCGTAATTTCAGATAAGATGTTATTAAAGTGTTCCCAAAATAAAAGTAATATCAGTACTCAAGCACAGTTTGGAGGTTAGGCATGGGTAATAAACAGTAAAGCAATCTGTACTGCTGCCTAAATGCTTTTCCATATACGCAGGGACATTAAAAATGGATTATAGGGCTAAGCCCTGCACCCTTGTTCCAAGTGATATTTACTTTCAAGTAAGTATGTTCAGAACTGCTATCCACCACCCAAAATCTAAATGTAATTAGAGAAGAATATTTATTCGAAATCAATGAGTATGCTAGAGGCACACTTAGCGTGGAGTTAGATGATAGTGATTCCTTAGAGTTTGTTCACCAAGAATGTCCAGTGTCCAGATGCTCTAGGGTCACTCTAATCTCCAAGTGCTAGAAATGTGGTCTGATATACACATAGATTGCCTCACAATTAGATTTGTGACATCTTCCATGCTAAGACTTTACATACATGCATACAGATAAATGCATTCACATATAACTCACTAAATCCCATAAAAATATATATTAACACTGAATTTGACTCAAACCCTTCTCTAGTAGCACAGTTACTGCTCCCATGCCCACTTAGGAAACATCACTCTTCTTCCTTTTTGGCTCTTCAGCTGGACTATTTAGCGCACCAAATCATACATTTGGAGGAGAAAACAACCGTACCGCTAGAAATTAATACAAAAGCCAGTTTACCCACGCTCTTTACATCTTTATGCCCAGCTAGCAGACCAACATCATAACTCTAGGCATCATGCAGTCAGAACAGAACACAATGTCCAGACCTAACAAGGAATGCAGGGAAATTAAGTAAATGCTGAAGTGGTGAGATGGATGGCATCACTTTGAACTGTCATTAAGGGATATTACTTTTGAACATATTCCCAGATAAAAACAAACTAGCAAAAGGGGGAAAGCTATAGACAAGCCCTTTGCTTGCAGTGCTAGTTTTCTACTCAGTGACATTTTATGTTGTTTCTCCACCTGTAGTCTAAAATGGTGTAGCCTACTTTAGCACTTTATCATGGTGCCATTTCATTCTGCTACATCCGTTCACCCCACCTGATCACTGGATCCAGAAATTATCAGTGAAACATAGATCCCAGTATGGGAAAAGGGCAAGTCCACTGTAAGGAAAAACACAATGCCCCTAGTAACAGGTGGCTAAATCAGTCCCCAAAGGCTAACAAGTAGCCCAAATGCTTAAAATGCAAAATATAGATAGGCAGCCTATGACTCTCCATGATGTTGCTAGACTCCCAGTTGCCTCTAGCCACAGCCAGCCTGGCCAATAAAAGGGGATGATAGGAGTTGCAGTTCAGAAATATCTGGAAGTGCAGAGACTGCCCATCTCTTTGGAAATTACCAGTCATTGGCCAAAATAACCCCTCCGTATATTCACTGGAAACTAAGTTAACACCTGAATAATATCTAACTGGTTTCCTAACCCCACGGTGGTTACTGCAGTGGCTACAGAACTTATAGACAATATTCGGAAGGCTTACATATTTAAAAAGAAATCAATAAAAAATGGATGGTATATAAAACAACATTACTAAAGTGGGGATTCCCTAACCAAACCCTGCAAGATCCAGACTATTTCGGAGTCCCGTGGCTGTCACCGCACTTTAAAAAGTGGCTTATTTGGGTCGTACTCTTCAGTTTTCAAAAGGTTGCGCCCTGGTTCCCTGGGGTCCGCTTCTCACCAGCCCCACAAACTGGGTCGACGTCTCAAAGTATGGATCTGCCCCCTCCCGCTGTCCCTGAGACCAGATTTCATTCGTTTCCAGGCTCAGCTTCTCCTGATTTACGGCGAATGGGGGGGGGGCGAGAGCACTCTCGTCCCTTCCTCGTCGCCCGAAGGTTTTGCGGCTCTGCGGCGCTCCCCTTACCTTGTCCGCCGTTCCCAGGCACCAGAGGCAGGCACCAGAGCAGCTGCAGCAACCGGATCCAACGGAGACTGTCCATCGGCTCGCTGGCAGGGGGGAAGCCTCGGGAAAGAAAGCGGAGAAAACACAGGAGCCCCGGGCAGAGGCGCAGCCCTTTCCTCCACCGGGCGAGCCTTTAAAGATTGTGTGCGCGCGTGTGTCTGTTTCTTCCTAGCGCTTTCTCTGAGCCGCCCAAGACCGGCTGTGGGAGGAAGGAGGCGGAAAAAGAGCCCCCCGCAAAGTAACTTTACCCAGAGTTAATTCGCGGCCAGCCTCCCTTCCTTTCAATTATCCCGCTTGCAAGCGTCGCAGGCAAAACAGAGGTTGGAGGCAGGGCCTCTGAGAAGTCATACGCGAGATCCAGGGGTGGTCCTCGTGTCGCTTTCTTTTAAACACTCTCTCTCTCTCTCTCACACTGGAGACAACCTAGTGGCCAAGGCTTTTTGGTTCAGATTTCCTCTTCTAAACAGAAAGGGAATTCTCGAAATACTTTCATTGTAAAAAAACAAACCCTAGGATGCAAGGAGGAGAAAAAAGGGAGACGATGACCCGCCAGACCAGGGAAAAGTTCCAAAATGTTCTTTCGCTCTTTTGGGGGGGGGGAGAAGGGGGTTAAGTTTCTTAAAACGCTGCAATTGAAGCAAAAGGAAAGAAAACGAAGTCTATAAAGACGTATCTACATTGAACAGAAAACTTTAAAAAAAACAGCTAAAAAGCAATGCTAACTCCCCCCCCCCAAAGCAAACTAGCTCCAATCGTACCTGGCTATGTTGTTATCTTACTCAAACAAGACAGGGAGCGGTCTTTGGTCAAAAAGAGGCTTCGGAATGGAGCCCCTCTATCTACCTCCTGTTGTGCTGTTTGCGTAGGGATTATATTAGCTAAAGGTCAGATGTTCTTTCAAGAAGAGGGAACGGTGCTTGGCCCCTTCTGGGGCTTGGAGTCCTGTGGCTCCACGTGCGCCTTTGGCCGCCCCTCCACCGCAAAGCCCCTCGTGCAGGACTTTTCTGGCGTGTGCGGGGGCGGTGGCACAGAAAACGCGGCCGTCCAGGGGTAAATGGAAAACTAGTGACCCCTGCAATAGTTTAGTTAGCCAGGTAAAACCTTTGGAGGGCATCAGATTGTCTTTAGCAGAACATGGACGTTATTCGTTACAAACCAAAATTAGTTATAATTAATTCCTTTTTGAATAACAAAGGTGTTATTGTGTTATAGTGTAACTCAACGAGGGGCAACATCACTACAACTGTACTGTGACTGTAATTTTCTATTTACAATCTAGTTCTAGTGACTCATCGCTCCACATTCATTAGGGTTAGGGGCACAGGACCCCTTTGAAAGTGGAAAAACCATGAATAACTCTAGGCTGTCCCAAACCATATTTAACACACAAAAAAAGTATGATCACCATATTCAGCCCACCATGGATTCCTTTGAGGCGTCAGGGTTCCTTCACGAGGCAGAAGTGGGCGGCTAGTGGGGCTTCCTGCCACCTCCACTGCTGCCCCACACCATTTTTAACAGGGACTTACAAGTCTCCTTCACAGTTTCTCAGTCTCAAGAGGCTTGCAGTCCCTATTAAAAATGGCATAGGGAGGCAGCAGAGGTGACAGCACATAATCTGTGAATCATCAAATCTGCAAAAGTGAAACCTACAAATGAGGAGGGATGTCTGTACTTTTATAGTAGAAAGGGTTCACATTTGCTAAATGATGAAGGAGGAATGCCACATGGTTTAAGCACTGTGTTCTGTTATCCATTTGGCCCTGATGAGGTAAGTGGTTGAGAGGAGAATAGGTCTGGTACTACAGATATACAATTTGTATCACTAAAATTTTAAAAAAGAAACTAAAGCAACAATTAGCTACATATAAGACACATAAAAAAGAACAATCCTTCCAAAAAATTGCAATAGTAAATATTTTGGGAACTTGATACTACACCTGTAATTAATTACAAAGTAACTTTCCAACATTTTCCTATTAATTAGTACTGCCTAAAAAATATAATCTGTTTACTTCATTTATTTTATTATCCTTTTATCTCTAGCTCCAATGAGCTCAAGGTGAGGTACATGCCCCTACATACCTCAGAGTATTCCAGTGAGGCAATAAAGGCTGAGAAACAGTTTGGCTCAAAGTGAGTTTCTCTGAAGCAATCTTACTAGATCAAGGAAACAGCATTCATCCTACCCAGCACTCTGGCTACAACAGTAGTTAGCCTTTGTGATCATCTTTTTATCTTGATAGTCACAAGCCACAGGTGAAGGTGAGCACATGCTTCTGCTGCCATCATCCAACACAGATGTTGCAATTAATCTGACTGCTGTTAGTGATCTGGAATGGACTTTTCTTTGTCCCTCTGTAAACACTGCCCTCAAGCCATAATCCTTTCTAAGTACACAAGCGTCTACAAGTACTATATTTGCCTTCAAGTTGTTCCTGGCTTGTGGCTGTCCTAAGGTGAATCTATCACACGGGATTTGCTAGCAGGGTTTATTCAGGAAAGGTTTGCCATTGCCTTCAACTGAGACTGAGAGAGGTGATTTATCCAAGGTCATTCAGTGGGTTTCCACAGGTGAGTGGGAATTTGAACCCTGGTCTCCCAGAGTTCTAGTCCAACACCTAGTCCATTATACTATGCTGGCTAAGTGCTGTACGTTTAGTCATCTTAGGCCATTTCTGCGCTACACTGTTATAGTGCTATTTTTCCACTTTCAATATCTTGTGGAATTCTGGGGTTTGTAGTTTACTGAGGCCAAAGAGCGCTCTGGCTGAGAATCCTAAATGTCCCTCCCTGAACTACAAACAACAGGATTCCACAGGATGTTGAAAGTAGAGTAATAGCACTATTACAGTGTAGTGCAGAAATGGCCTTAGTTTTATCCCCTGCCAATGTCAAGTCTTTAAGAGCAGAGTCTAGGAAGTTAAATTTAAAGTGCTTTGCTACAATTTTAATTAAAAGCAGCCCCTTCCTAGCAATTTTTAAAGTAACTTAACTTTCTTTAAAGTAATTAAAGCAGTCTCTTTATACACTCTCCTCATGTCCAACTCATTGTTACCTCAAAGTATATAAGGGGAAACATGAACCAAGACTTGAACCACATAAAATTCTTCCTCCACAATTTAGTGGGGTCTTATGCACCAATACTATAGCAGTAACTTAAAGATTACTACTGCACTGCAAAAAGACTGATGGTATCCTTCAGCAAAATACAGTTATAATAAGGTGCAATTAGGCCTTTGTTATTAGAAAAGAAGAATTACAAGTAACTTTGATATTAGAAAAGAGGAATTACAAGTAATTACAAGTAACTAATTTGTAACTTACTATCATGAGTGGATTGGAGACTCAGGGGTTATATAGCTTGAGGACTTTAAATGGTAGCAGGTGAAGAGGGAGTAACAATCATCACAATGACTTGTCTTTGAAGTAGAATTTTTCTTGCCCTTTTTCCTTGCACATTTTCAAAATGTATTTATTAATCCTTATTGGTATCTTTTGTTTGTCTATTGAAAGCATTTTTTTTCCCGCTCTTTGGCAAAAAAGTTCTCCCAGACTGATTTAGAAAGAGTAGAAAGAAGGCAGTATGTCAAACACATGGCACAAAAGGAAAATGAATTAGGGTTGTCTTAGAGTGTGAAAGAAAGACTTAGGGAATTTCTCTGAGTCACCAGCTAAGCAGAAAAATTTCAGTATGATGGTACTGGAGAAAGAGCAATTTTGATTTTCTTTTGTGACTTAAAAGTGGGGGCCCACTTTCACTGCACTTAGGAAAGAAAGATTTTATATGTGTGTTGTGCTCGAACAAAACCAGCATGCTAAAATTTACCAAAAGCAAGAGCAGGGGACGGAACTGGGGAGAGAGACAGTGAGTGTGTGAACGTAGACCCAACATACCATTAGGAGAAAGACAGTGCATACTGGAGCACCAGCATTGTGATTTGTGAGCTATTTTATTGCATGGACCCTGAAAATGGGAAATACTCATTCTCCTAAACAACTGTTTTATCAAGTTAGTTAGCACTAATAAATAGATTAAATACCAATTAAAGCATGTAGTTTTAAGATGATGCTTAACTATTTACAGGCAACAATGTACAGTCACTTAAGAGGTGACTATACATTTGACACCTGTTTCTTTAGGCTAGGGCTGTCTTGTAAACTAAGGCACAGAGGACACCCATACCTTTAATGTTTGTGTAGAAGCAGGAATTTCAGCAGGTGTTCCATCTTCTACACAACCAATAAACTCTGGTAGCTCTACTTTCAGCACACCAAAATGAGGAGAGTGACAGATCTCTACCTAGGTTGGGCCTAAAACTCCAACCCCCTAGGAATCCTGTTACACACCCTGTTCTTGTTTGCCTGATCACAGTCATCCCTCCACATTCGCTAGGGTTAGGGGCACAGGATCCCCATGAAAGTGAAAAAACCATGAATAATTCTAGGCCCTCCAAACCATATTTAACACACAAAAAAGTATGATCACCATATTCAGCCCACCATGGATTCCTTTGAGCATCAGGGTTCCTTCGCCAGGCAGAAGTGAGTGGCTGGTGGGACTTCCTGCCACCTCCACGGCTGCCCCAAACCATTTTTAAGAGGGACTTACAAGCCTTGTTTGCAGGTTCCCAGTCTCATGAGGCTTGCAGTCACTATTAAAAATTGCACAAAGAGGTAGCAGAGGTGACAGCAATCTGTGAATAATCAAATCCACAAAAGTGAAACCCGCAAATGTGGAGGGCTGACTGTATTCCCTTGCTGGATTGGGTTGCTGGGCCTCAGAGTGACCCCTTAACTGTGGACTGGTCGCTGTGTTGCCATGTGGGTTCTTTAGTTTTGGTATGCATGACCAGGCTCTTATTCAGGCTTAACAGAGAGTCAGAGACAGGTTTAAAAATAACAACAGTAAAAACAGGTTTATTAAACACAGAAGAAACAAATGTGACACTCTCTAAATATCTATATTTTATTTCAAGCTCCCCAAATTCAGAGGCAGTTCTCCCTTCTTGTTCCAATTCATAATGTTGCCTCTTTCAGAATTTCACATACGTTGTCTCCTCCAAACTCCACCTTTGTCTCTCTCAGGCAAGCCTCTGCCCCCCCCTTTAAATGTTCTATCCCCCCCCCCCGCAGCCTCCCTTTCATAGCCACTCTTAACTATGACTGGCTGCCTGCATGCCAGTCTGCCTTCTTTCACAAGGAGGTATGTATTAGTATTAGATTATATAGGACTCAGCCCCTTGGCCATCCATATGTTTAGGGGGAAGTACAAGAAATCCACATTGTCTGTTACACACACATGCACCTGCTATTTTACAACTGTTACTGTAACAATCACATGGGCATGCCCTCCTGGTGTCAGGCTTTGGTTCTGAAATCTCAGGAAATGGAAAGCTGCTGACCTGGCTGCCCTAAATGGGATTTGAAGGAAGGAGAGGAAAATCCACACACACGACTACTAGATCTTAGTAACAAAGTTCTTATGGGAGTTTTTTCTAGCATGAAGGTCTCACCCTTCCCCTTATGTTCTTCTTGCAGCCACTGGCTCATAGTGGAAGCAAGTGCTGCTGCCTCGGGGCCACTGTGAGTTGGAGTTGAACATTTCTTGCAGAGATGGTTGAAGCAAGCTCCCTTTCTGGGAGAAGATTGATCTCCTTGTGGCCAGATTGTTCCTTCTGGGAGGTAGGGTGTTCTTATTTTGGTCCCTCAAAGAGCAAAACAGGACTGGAAGAACATACTGAAAATGGGGAGGGAGGCAGTGCGTAGTACAGGACAAAAAGGCTAAGAACTGGAGTTGTAAAATAGTCTCTCACTCTCCACTCCCCAGTGCCTTGACCTTTTGCTGCTGATTTAACAGTTTCTTCTGGAGAATATGAAAAGTAGGAGTGGAGACTGGTCCCTGGATGGTATGAGGCCCATGGTAGTCCCTTACTATGATTTTTAAAAAATGATCAAAATGCTTTTGGGGAAGAGTCCAGATGCCTGTTTTGGCCTGTAAACACTGGCCTAAAGATCAGGGGCAGGAGAGTCTAGAAATGATCGATTACCTGAAACATCACTTCTATTTACTGCCAAGTACAATGGTGTGGCCCACTGAGAGTCTGGAGAAGACAAAAGTAACCCTTGCCACGTGCCCACCTCTGTTGAAAAGGAAGCCAAACACCAGCTCAGCTCCCGAGTCTTGGCAAACCTAATTCTTACTAGTTTGTTTATTATCATGCTATAATATCAATAAGCAAGTACAGAACTGTGTGTTTATTTTTAAACTGAGGAGGAAAAACAAATGAAGCTCCCTACCAGTGTAGCCCAGACCTTCACAGAACAGCTGTCTTTTAGGCTGTTACTGCTGGCCCTGTCCAAGACAAACCGTTGAGAGGTAAAGTTAGACTATTGCAGAGGCTCACAGAAAATAATCCTTCAGCCAGGATGGTGACTTAATGGAAAGTGTTTTCTCTTGCCTTTGCTCCATTTGGTTCCACTATTAGCACCTTTACTTCATATATAGTTTATGGAGGCTGGCTGCCATTTACTGCAATATACACAAGAAAACTAACTTCTGCATATGTTTCTCATATCCGTTTGTATATTATGAAATAAAATACTTGGAAGTTATAAGCCTCGTTCTTCAGGTCTACTGGAAAGGTGTGAAATCTCAGGGAGAAGTCTAAGATTCAGGCCATTCTGCTTGGGCTGATATTCTGCTGTTCGTCAGGTTCCACCCTCAGACCCCAGGAATAGCCAGATTCATCCCCCTGCCCAGCCAGCTGCCACCCACAGCCTCTAGCACATGGCAGTTAGCCTACTGCTCTTTCTTCCTTCATCTGCCTGGCACACTACTTATCACCTAGGTGCCTTCTTTCTGAGTTTCAAGGTCTGACACTCATAAGATTTGGCAAACAGTAAAAGTAAGGCTATTTTTTTTACATTTTCCCCACATTCGATAAGCTAATTTATCACCCCAAAAAAAGGGGGGACAGAAGAGATAATTTGGCAACTTATCTATTACAGCAGTGGTTCTCAACCTGTGGGTCCCCAGATGTTTTTGGACTTCAGCTCCCAGAAGCCCTGAGCATTGACCATAGTGGCTGGGGCTTCTGGGACCTGAAGTTCACAAACATCTGGGGACTTACAGGTTGAGAACCACTGTATTACAGGAAAAAGGAGTTACAATTGCCTCCATTGGGAACCAGGCATCATTTCCAGTAAGCATATTTGAAAGAAATGCTCAGGGAATGATTTTCCAGATAAAACAGTCACTGGGAAGCTAACAGCCTCATGTGTGGCAACACTGGTCACTTTTGTTTATATTCAGTCTTGCTCCATTCCAACCACAGACGCTTGAGTAGCTAGCAAATTCAATAAAAATAAAATCGCTCTGGAGGAGAACTCTTACAAAAACCACACATGCAAATTTACAGAAGAGAGAATTAGCCTGAGAAGACAAACTCCAAATGAATGCAAATTCTCTCCTTATAGTTCTGCTGGTTTCCCATTTAGCATAAATCCTATTACATAAAAGTAATCTGCAAATATTTTATTAATTTAGCATCATATAGGATCGTACCACAATCTGCTAAATTAATTTGTTACCCTGTGAATTGGGGGTCCCGGGAGGGGTGCCCAAATAACCAAACAAACCTAGCAAGATGGGGAAAATTAGCTGGAGCACTCTCTTGGCTAACGAGAGGCAGGGCAACGCAGCAGGATCTTTTACCCTATGTCTACAGCGTCAGGTCAGTGAGGACGCAAATGGTTCAAACAGCAATTAAGATTTATTAAACAGTTATTAAAGAAAAGCACAAACACACTCCTAACTAGAAAAGGAAAATAGAGTTCAAGGGGAATGGGTGATACACCACCTGTCCTGCAGTCCTGGGGAAGCCAATTGTAGAAGAGGAAACCCGGCGTGGCGGCCGAGGGGAATCTGCTGAACCGAGCGGCAGCAAGGCAGAATGAAGTCCAAGCGATCCGGCGAGAGTTCTGAAGAGCTCTCCGAGCGGGGGATTTTTATAGGGGAAAGAACAACTGCAGGCTAGTCTGGTCTCGGGTGAAAACAATAAGTTTTGGGTTGGAGACAAAGTCTCCAAAAGGTCAGAATTTGCATGATTGAGTTAAAGTCCGAGTTGACAATGGTATGGCCGGTATGTAGATGCGGCTAGCTCAGCAATTAAGCACTCAGCTCACCAGGGTGTCCTCTCAGGGCAGAGGATCTCTTTGTGGTAGCGTGCATTTGTAATGAAGGTGTTTGTTTCGGGAGGTCCCCTAAAGCAGATCTGGCAATATCTGGCTTGGTTTGGTGGGAGCAGCAAGTAATAGCCATGCCTAGCTTCGCGCTTGTTCGGCGGGCCTCCCAAACACTTGGCTGGTGGCAGAGTAGGGCTGAATTGCGATATCAAAATGATATCTTTGGTTCACCAAAGGCCAGGCCAGGGCACTGTGGTAACAAATTGATGTGGGGGATTTGATCTACTGAAGAGGTATCTTCTGAATAATTAGTGAATGGTATTTTTTAATATCATGTAAGTTAGCACAAATATAAAAGCTATACAGAGAAGACCTTATCAGAAAGACAGATGGAGATGGCCCTGTCTGCTTCGGCTCAGGTCTCATCCATGGTCAACATGTGCATCCTAACAGATTGGTCCTCAAAGGTCCTACCTCTGGTATAAAGTAAGACCAGATTAAAAAGAGACAATAAAAATACCAAATACATACAGAGAGTAATCAATTTGAAAGAAAGGGAAAGGGAATGTATTACAGTGCTATTTTCATTGGACAGTTTTTCTTTCCTTTTTTTCTTTTAACGGACTTGTTTAACTGCGAAAAGGGCAACCTGTTTTGTCACTGGCTGGTTACAGCCTTTGCAGAAGAAAATTGAATTTTTCCGTCAACCCTCCAATTTCCCAAATGCTTTTTTAAAAAGAGATAAATAATGTTCTCTAAGACTGGAATACAACTACCATTCAGGTAGCCAGTATGCCGGATCTTCAACTTCAGTAGTGCAATGTATACAGAGTCTATTTAATACTGGGACGTCCTGGAATCTTCCTTGTTGTATCCTTGTGTCCATCTACTCAAATGGTAGATGAGTAAAACCAATGCCGAGCTATACAAAGCAAAGCAACAACTAAAATCAATATGCTTCCTTGGGAAGGACAACTACTTTTTTTCTTGATTTTTTTTTTAACTTTTGCTTTCCATTTCATAGGTTTTCTATTTGACAAGGGTGATCTGTGCTCTAATATCTAACATTCTTTGTTTAAAACATTTTTTACGTTAGACCTGGAAACACTCTTGTGTGAAGGATCAGAACAGGGTGATATTCACAAGTGTCATCCCAAAGGCTGTGTTAAGTGCTACTGCTTTCAAACGGTTCACCAAATGGTATCTGACGTGATGTCATAGGAATTATCCATGCATTCTGAATGGCTCCCTATGTACTAGTCCTTATGAGAGCAGCTGTTACAACAAGCCTTTGTTGTAAAGTTAAGGTGCGGCGGAAATATCACAAATGATCTGGCCTGTTTTAATTTTAATGTACAAAGAAAACTCTGATAAAACTAAAAACAATATGTGCCTTTAAAAAAATGCTCGACTAATTTTGAATATAATCCACATGACTATTTGCTTAATGTTGAATCCAAATGTTAGAATTACATGTTTAAGCTACATTTCATCCATCCTATAAATAGATTTCTTATTACTTCGCTTTCTAAAGATGCTGCTTTTCAGCTGTCACATTCTGAATTATTGAAACCACTATAAAACCTAATATAAAAGTTGGATTTATCCTATTTCTCAAAATCCTTTTGAATGGAAAAAGGTTTCATAAATGTTGCTGTAGATATATGAAAAGCAGAACATTCTCAAAGTGAGAACATGTGAGGAACATTATTTAGAAAAGAGGTCTGATGTTGAAAGCTGTATTTTGGGATAAGTCTACAGACCATCTGAGGATGCTCAGTTAACAAGCCCAGCCTTAGTATATGGCATTTTTGGGCAAATGATGAACTCTGTCAGAGCTCACCACCGTTGATGTCTGTGCCCTGGGTTAGTTGGGCTCCTTTAAGGATTCTCCCCCTTGCTGTCAGCAAACAAAGGCACAAGACTTACTTTTTATCTCCAGTGTCCCTGGAAACTGCTATGTCTCAGGAATAAGAGGGATTAAGAGGTTGCTCACTGTGGCATCAGCCAGAAAGGGTAAAAGATTCTCAGGCCTAGCAAATTGGTGGAAAGCATCACTGAAGATTAAATTATCAAGTATATCAAATAATGGTAGTTGCTCTGGAGCAGCTGGGTGCCAATTTTTCATTCTCCAGAACCACTGAAGGCCACACCCCAGCTCTCGCCACTACTAGAAGTAGCTGAAAGTGCACTCCATCTGGGTTTTTTTTAAGTTTATTTTAACTTCCTTTTTTCACGAAAACACAGTTTGTGGAAACATCCGTCTGCTTAAAGAAGAACTGCATTTTCTGGAGTGTAATTTTAATAAAATAGTTGGGGAAGATGGCTGGGGAAGATAAAATGGGGTGAGCTGCAAGTTAGCTACCCCTGCTGTAAGAGGCCAGGTTTGGCCAAAGAAGAATCTGCATGGTCTATGGATTTATCTTTGATAACATTTCCTTGCAAAATGTCAACCAAAGTTAGAAATCTGGTACTACATAGCACTTTATATATAGGTATACCTCAATTAACAAAGTAGGCATGCTTCTGGGCAGTACATCTTAAACAAAAATTTTGCTACCAGAGGCAAAAATAACATTGAAACAATAGGGATAGCTTCCTACGCCACAAAAAGAAGAACAGTTTAACATATTTCAGCAAACTTTTAACACAAAATTAACAATACAAGTATATCTCAGTTTGTGAAGTTGGTATGTTCCTGGCCATTGCTTCTTTAACAGAAACTTTGGTACCAGAGTTAGGAATAACATAGAAAGAATAGGGATAGGTTCCTGCACCATGAAAAAGAAGAGCTGCTCAACATGTTTCAGTAAATTAGCATTTTTAGCATTTATTTATTTCTATACCGCCTATCAACTAGTGTTATCTAAGTGGTTTACAATGTATTTTTAGCTAATTGCCCCCAACAAGCTGGGTACTCATTTTACCGACCTGCGAAAGGATGGGAGGCTGAGTCAACCTTGGAGCCTGGCAGGATAGAACTCACAACCTTGTGGTTGCAGTACTGGCATTTAACCACTGCGCCACCAGGGCTCCAAAATGTTTTATTTTTTAAAAATGCACATGTCGAAGGTCAGGTGAGCTTTAAATAATTTAACAAAAACATTTTCAACCTTCTAGAGACAATCTGAGAGGTGTTTTTTCCCTAGAATGCATCCAGGGATGACTATTTTTCTTTCACCAGCCTCTTATTTCCTTATGATTTTCATTTTGGTTGCCAAGCTTACAGATTTATGCTTTTTAAAAAAAAATATGCTGGGTATAGCTGGTGAGGCAGGCTTATCTGCTCTTTCCTTTTCTCTCTGTTTTGCTGTTCATGTGTGCTCAGTAAGGGATTCTGGACGCAGTTGCTATATACCTTGCCTCCTGTAGGAAGGCACACACAGATAAAGTAGGATCACCTAGAGCAGAATCCTATTCTTTGCCATCTTGAGCTTTGTTTATTGCACTGTTTCCTGCAGATGTGCTGCTATACCTGATATAGAAAGTCCTCCAAATGCAAATACTGCTTAAAAAAAACAACCTTCCAGATAGACAAGGAACAAGGAGGAAAGGTAGGATTGGGGTGTATGTATAAAAAGCCCTGGTAAAAAAGAGTTTCACAGAGGATTTGTCAGTTGAGGTATGCCTTTATTTGGAACAAATGAAATAACAATTTTTTATTTACTACCTTCACAATTGGTTCCCTTTTTGTGCCATCCTCTCTTCTTTGATAAAGACAAAATTGGTGTTTTCTAGGATTGGGAGAAGGCCAATCTATCTAGATTAAATAATATGTAAGTATTAGACAGAAAACTTGGCTTCAAATTAAAGAACAACTAAGGGATTCAGATTCATCAGATAATGCCTTTTACATTTTACTCAAAAGATTAAATCAGTCACTAAGCAACTTGGAGGAATTTGTGCTAAAATCATCTTGAACAGATAAAGGCCCTTACTTATGAACTTTATCTTACATGAGGTCAGATGGCATAAGGCAAGTATGCATAGATGTAGAAGACTTGGGTGTGAAAATTGGGGAAATGACTTATAACTCAGTATGGAAACACTTCCATCTTCACACAGTAGGGAGCATTCTCTCAAAGTGATCCACTGCTAGTACATGTCTACACCTAAGTTTTATTAACAAACAAATTAAGGTGTATATCCAGGGATAGCAATGTTGGCCATGCGGCAAAATATAGCAAAATCCAAAAAAAAACATTGTGGTGATGCTTTTTTTAGGCCAACCAAAAAGTACAAAATATATCATGCAAGTTTACAAAGCTCACAGGCTCCAACATCAGGCATGGACATTAAAATCATTTTAGGGGAAGAAAGTTGATAAAGGATGGTCATTGAACTGCATTATCCTTGGGACATTACAGCTGAATCTAAAATGGTGCTGAAGGCCATGCCCCCTGTAGGCCATAAGGCATTTGCAACACAAAAGTAAGGCAAGGCAGATTTTTTTTTTCCTCCACTGTTAGAAATAAAGGTAATTCCTTTGAGATCTAGCCCACATCGTAGTGGAGAAAATGTGGTATTCTGAGTACTTACCTCATAGGTGAGTGGACTGTGTAATTATTGGACTACAATATTTAATACAATTAGTAAAATTACCAACCTGTCTATAATTGCCTCTCCAGCCATACGCTTATTCTCTTTGTTACTACCTCAGGATAAACACTTCTGACACCAACCTTTCTTTGTATTGTAACTAGACTGATAATTATAATTGGAAATAATCATAACTGGAAAAGCATAATTAATCCATGTGTAGATAACTGGACAGAGACATTGGAAAATGCACCTAAGAATTTTCAGAAGAAATCAGCCTTTGCTTTCTAGATTACAGTAAAGCCTTTTCACTGTGTAAATCATGGTAAAACTATGGATTGTTCTAAAAAAATTTATGCCACAATATTTTATTGTTCCGATGTGAAACCTATATTCAAAAGATGAGGCCACTGTGATGACAAAATATGGAGAAACAGAATGGTTTCCAATTAGCAAGGGGGTCAGACAAGGTTACATTTTATCACACTGTTTAACTTGCATGCTGACTGTATCATATGTAAAGCTGGATTAGATTCAGAGGAGGAAGGTGTGAAAACTGGAGGAAGGATCAACAATTTAAGATATGCAGATAATATCATATTGCTAGCAGAAAATAGCAAAGACTTGGAACAACTGCTTAGGAAAGGGAAGAAAGTGCAAAAGCAGGATTAGTTGAACATTAATGGCCACAGATGACATATCTAACTCTAAAGTGGATGATAAAGACACTTTAAATATTTTTTATACTGGGGTCCAGTCATTAATGAAACTGGAGACTATAGTCAAGAAAGAAGAAGATTAAGACTTGGAAGTGCAGCTATGAGCAAACTAGATAAATTTCTCAGTTGTATAGGTACATCAGTAAATATGCTGTGCTATAATATTTCCAGTTTCTGTGTGTGATAATGAAAGCTGGACAGTGAAGAAAGCAGATCTCAACTCATGTGAAATATGGAGCTGGGGGAGAGTTCTATGGGTATCATAGATTGTCCAAAACATTAGATAAATAGGTCAAAGAGCAAATTAAGCTTGAACTCTCCATGGAAGACAAAATAATAAAACTGAGGTTGTTATACTTTAGACATATCATTAGATGACATGCCTCATTAGAAAGGATGATAATACTTGGTAAAGAGAAAGGCAGCAGGGAAAGAGAAAGACTGCCTTTCAGGTGGACAGATTCGACAAAGGAAGCAACATCCCTGAGTTTGCAGGATTTGAGCAGGGTGTTGAGGATGGGATGGATCTCTCGTTTGTGGAATCACTTTAAATGGAAGCTGACTTAATGGCAACAACAAAAGCATACCTGAATGTCTAGAAGGATACTATCAACTAAGTGTTTCTCTCCTTAGTTGCAATAGTTATGGAGAATGTGTTCCTTTTCTCCATTTTATATCTTTGTCTCATTTCATTTGTTGAATTGTTGTTGTTGTTTTTAGTTCTAATTGTGTTATTATACATCAGAAAACTTCAACGAAAAATAAAGAAACATGGTGCCAGCAACAATACATCATGTCCCACCAATCTTTTAGAGTTTTCGAGATTAGCATATGGATAAGAGCGACTTAGTAAACCTGGTTAAAAGCCTTTCGAAAATCCAGAAAAACACACGCCTCATCAAAATCTCCTGAACAAATTCAACAGTTGGGTCCCCATCTTCAAAAATGAGGGGAAAAGAGGACTTGAGGAACTACTGACCAGTCAGCTTGACACCAATGGCAGGAAGCGTTCTAGAACAGATAAAGATTCAGTCTGGGCACACTTAGAAAGCAGTGCTGTGATTACTAAATGCCAGCAGAAGTTTCTCAAAAACAAATCAAATCAGTCCATTCTTACCTCTTTTCTTTTTTCTTTAAAAAGTTACAAGTCTGGCAAGGCAGGCAAATGCTGTATGTGCAATATATCTTGATTATAGTATAAGGCTTTTGACAAGGTACTCCCTGACGCTGCAGTTCATGAAAAGCTGGGGAACTATAAGCTAAACAATACTGCTATTTGTTGGATTTGTAACTGACTGACAGACCAAACCCAGAGAGCGCTTACCAGCAGTTTTTCATCCTGGAGAGAAGTGACTGATGGGATACCTCGGGGTTCCATCCTGAACCCACTTTTGTTCAACATCTTTGTAAATGACTTGGATGATCATATAGAGGGCACGCTTATTAAATTTGCAGATGGCACCAAATTAGGAGGGGTAGCTGATACCCCAGAGGACAGGATCAGAATTCAAAATGACTTTAATAGATTGGAGACCTGGGCCAAAGTTTTAAAAATAATTTCAAAAGCAAGAAAAATGAAATACACAAATAGAGGACAGATGACACCTGGCTTGACAAGAGTCCATAGGAAATGAAAAAGAGGGTCTTAACAGATGACAAGCTAAATATGAATCAACAGTGTGATGCAGTGGTCAAACAGCCAAAGCAAATCTAAGCTTCATCAACAAAGGAGGATGACCAAGATGATAAAATGCCTGCAAATTAAGCCCTACAAGGAGTGGCATAGGTAGCTGGGTATGTTTAGCTTGGTGAAGGAAAGACTGAGAGATGATGTGGTAGCCATCTTTAAATATTTGGCAGGATGTCATGTAGAAGGTGAAGTAAGCTTGTCCTGCTGCTCCAGAGACAAGGTCACAAGCAAATGGATTCAATTTACAAGAAAAAAGATTCCACCTAAACATCCTGACTGTAAAAGCTGATCAACAGTGATGTAGACTGCCTTGGAGGGTTCTGGATTCTCCTGTGGAGGTCTTCAAACATGCACTGGATGCTCACAACTCAGGAGTGCTTTAGCTGTGTATTTCTGCAGTTGCAGAGGATTGGACTGGATAGTCTGTGAGATCTCTTCCAATTCCATGGTTCTATGAAATGTGGAATACTGTGTAGATTTCTGGCTATTGCACTTGTACAAGGGTATTGTAAAGGTGGAAGAAGTGCAAATAAGGCTGGCATAATGACCAAGGGACTGGTGCAGTTCCTTGGAAAGACAAATTGCAGAATTTGGAACTCTTTAGCTTAGAAGGAAGCAAGTAAGGAAGATGTCTATCATGGGTATATAGGAAAAAGGTTTTCTTTCTTTATGTCCACAAGAGGAAGTAGGGCAGAGCTCAAACGTTTGTGTCCACTCTTGCCACCTCCAAACTCAATTTAAAATAATCTCATTACTTATCTTGTTAGTGCTGCGTACAAGGAAGAGATAGCATACTTGTCTCAGTCATTTAATCTTGAGGAGCTGGACTCATACTTCCCTCTCGTTATGGCTTTAATTGCATCAAGTGCAGGATAAAAAGGGTCTGTCTGAGTTTCTGAATCAGTTTGTAAGGCACTAAGAACAGCAGTTTCTTGGAAAATTCCAAAACTGGCTGCATGCCATATATGACAATAATGCAGCAGAATAGGAAGAGAAATGTGTAGGTAGACACTCATAGTCAATCATTGCCTGGAAATTCTTTAAATTTTTAAAATTTTCTGGTATTTCAGGTATGCTCAGAGCACTAGTGAGGCAGTGCCTTTTCCCCCTTTACCACAAGGCCTTCGGATCATGAGGTAGCAGGAACGGAAATGCTTAGAGAGACAAAGCAGAAGGGGCAAGGGAAAAAAGAAGGTTGCCAGGGCAATGGAAAAACTATTGTTCACTTTGTGTCTTGAGCAGATGAAAAGCTAGACTGAGAAGGACAAGGCTGAGAGGAAATAGAAGGAATTATTCAGGATATCAAAAAAAAAAAAAGCAGTGAAAATGATCAAAGACAGTAATCAGTAGCCTAGTAGCAAACACTAGACAGCAAGATAATTAAGAAAAGTTGCTATTCTTAAGAAAGGAAGTATTTCTCTCTGGAACTATCAAATATGTCTCTCTCCTCCCCCTGCTCTGCATGCACCAGGCCTGACTGAAGCTGAGAGGTTCTCCAGATTGCCCAATAGTTCTGGGAAATGTTGGGGCTTTCTCTTTCAAGATTTCACACCTTGTAATGGTTTTTCCACTCCTAATCCAGTCATCCCCTAAACATACAAGGGTTTTGGCCCTGGTTTGGTGGTGATCGCAGCACTATCACTGATGCAATCACTGCATTTTTTTCTGCCTACCTCTCTTTTCTCTTCTTAGAGCTGTGGTTGATGGGCTTGGTTTACCACCACCACCGCCTCCATGAACTCAACATCTTTCCCTATACTCTCATCTGCCAGTATCCACTTGTCCCATCTCCCGATCTATTTTTTTCTAAGCTTTTGTATTTTCTTACTGCTAGAGTGATAAAAGACTTTAAAGAAGGTTGCAGGGAGAAACTTTCATTCTCATGACTGGCAATGTAACAAGAGAATGAGGGCCAGCAGAATACCCCTATTCAAAATGTTATCAGAGAAACTGCGTCTCATAGGATTGTCAGATTTTCTAGAGCAGCGGTTCTCAACCTGTGGGTCGCGACCTCTTTGGGGGTCGAACTGTTGCAGGAGCCCAGAGAACACAGAGACCACAGAGCAAGAAAAAGAGTAATTTATTACGCGCGGGTTTTTGGCTGGATGTCTCCAAAAGACCAAAAGCCCTGAATTCAAGTTTCACAGCTCTTTTATAGACAAAGTTCACAGCATACACAAAGATCACAGGCATGTCTCGGTCCGCCCCTCTGGGGTCACAAATACCACATGCTGTTACTAGCTAATTACCCCCGCACTCAGACCCCGGAAAGTGCTTATCTACAATCTGCAATTACCGCAGCCAATAAACAAACAACACTCTGGCTACGTGATCAACATCCTAGCTACGTGATACATTGGCTCTCGTGACCTTTTTTACCCTTCTTAAATCTTTCTTCGTTCCTCTGACCTAAGCCCCCAGCTTCTACTTTATTTCTACTTTATTATTTCTAATTCATACCTATATCATTTCCCCCCTTAAATGCATAATTTCTAAACAATTATAGCATTTCGTGACGTTATATCATAAAACAGCGTCAGGCTGAGCCATCAAAGCTTACAGAGCTGCTGTCTTACTGGAAGTAATTTGAAGCATATTACTTATACATTGTATAAAACAAGGAAAGCATATACACAGAAATAGGAATATTAACACTACTGGCAACAAAATTATAAACAATGCTTTTAGCCAATTCAGGTTTGGTAACCAAGATGTGAGCCACTTCCACCAGCTATCATCCCCTTCATTTATATCCTTTACTACTTCGTGTAGTTTGTTAATTTGTGCTTCTATCGCATTGCTGTTATCAGACAAATTGAAACAGCACAATTTCTGATGCTTTTCACATCCTACATGATGGAGAAGGAAGAGATAGTCAACGCCTGCCCGATTTTCCAATACAGCATTCCTTAGTTCCCGCTGTTCTTTGTTAAGCAAGGATAATGTTTTGGAAGTAGCGTTTATACTTTTGACTAGCGTACAGGCTAATCTATTTATTTCTAGTCCGTCCTCCAAAGCCAATCCTGTTATTCCAACCAGGGAGAATGCTAACGCTATTTTCTCCTTGTCCGACCATAAGTGTGATTGGCCGTCACAGTTTTCATCTAGAGGGGCGGCTCTAGCTCTACGGTCTCGCTTCTGAGGCCATGGAGGAAGGACTGTTACCATACGGCTAAGGCAGCAAGGTTGAGTGTCAGACAGATAGGCTGGTATGTATGACCAGGTTCGAGACCCACAGGTCCAGAACCAGCCATGAGGTAAAAGAACATGACCTTGGTAATAAGATATATTTTGGATCTCCTTGCAAGGAATCGGAGGTCCTGGAGCAACCTTGCATTGGCTATTATTACTCCGACAATTTATCATGCGCGCGCAGGTAGTATTGGCTCCTGCTACTATAGGAGTTTGTAAAGTGAACTCAGTTAGGGGTAGAGAATTTGAAGTGACCCCCCAATCTGCGCTGCGAGCATACGACATATCTAAGTGGCTAAAGATTGAACTCTGGTAGTGGGTACTATCCTGGATTTGGCTTGGCTGCCTACACACCGGTATCAGACATGAATTAATGAGTCTATTGGCAGGAACTCCCTGTGGCAAACAGAAATGATCTACCCCGGTTATATTACCTAGGTGTAACCAATAGTTATCAGCCAAACGTGGGGATGCTATCTCTTCAACCCCTTGAGCATTGCTTACAAATATCATATACATAGAGAATAATAAGAGTAATATAAAATGCATGTTAGTATTACGTCCCTTCCCAGGCTTCCTGGGGTCTGGCTGTATACAGGGCTGCTGGAATCCTGGACAGCAGCGATAGAGCCTAGCCCCTGTCTTCTTTCCTTCTCCAGATGCAGGCTTAGTTGTACGTAGAATTTCCAGCTTCCAGAGTGATAATAGTATAACTCAGCCTGAATCTCCATGCCGCTTCTTCAAGGTGAGCTTGAGTGGGTTGGTAGGGTCCCAGCTACCGACCACCCCCCTTTTGCTCGCTTTACACGTGTCCAATGTATCCAAGGTTTTATACCAGCCACCTTTACAGCTGTGGGGGTGGAAAGAATGACAGTTTTTGGTCCTTTCCACCGGGGAGTCAATGGATCAGATCTCCAATCCTTAACCCAAACCTCATCCCCTGGCTGGAAAGGGTGAACCTCAGTGATAGGGATGGGGAACCTATTTTCTATTGCATGACGGCGCTGTGACTGCAAAGCTTTACCTAGCGCCTGCACTACTTGCTGTAGATTGACATTTCCTAGCTCCTGAATGTCCCCCCTTAACCCCGAAAGGATCTGAGGGGGTCTCCTGTACATTAATTCGAAGGGGGACAGTTTGGTGACTCCGTGAGGAGTGCACCGAACTCTAAACAGAGCCAAGGGCAACACCTCCACCCATTTTAATTTTGTTTCTTGACATAGTTTGGCCAGATGTGATTTGAGAGTCCGATTCATTCTTTCTACTTGCCCGGAACTCTGGGGCCGGTATGCACAATGCAGCTTCCACTGGATACCAAGCAGCCGATTTACTCCTTGCAACACCTTGTCGAGGGAGCTGGGGCCATTGTCGGATCCGATAGATAAAGGCAACCCGTGCCTCGGTATTATGTCTTTTAGCAAAGCCCGGCTTACTTCCCTCGCCTTCTCTGTCCGGGTGGGGTATGCTTCCACCCATCCGGTGAAAGTACAGACAAAAACCAACAGGTATCGATAGTGTCCTGCTCTGGGCATCTCCGTGAAGTCCACTACCAGTGCTTCGAATGGCAGGGGCCCATGTGTTTGAACTCCTGGAGGGGGTCCCTTCCCTTGTCTGGGGTTGTTTCTTGTGCACTCCGGGCATCGCGCCGAGGCTGAGTTGGTCAAGGCATGGAGTTCGTTGATGAACACCTGCTTCTGTAACAATGGGGCCAAAGCGCTCTTCCCTAGATGGGTGGCTCTGTGGGCTGCCTGCACAACCTTCCAAGACAACTGTTGGGGTACAAAGATCCGGCCATCAGGCAATTCCCACCAGCCTTGGGGGGTCTTTTGAGCCCTCATGGGCCCCTGTGCCATCTGGGATGATAGCTGGTGGAAGTGACTCACATCTTGGTTACCAAACCTGAATTGGCTAAAAGCATTGTTTGTAATTTTGTTGCCAGTAGTGTTAATATTCCTATTTCTGTGTATATGCTTTCCTTGTTTTATACAATGTATAAGTAATATGCTTCAAATTACTTCCAGTAAGACAGCAGCTCTGTAAGCTTTGATGGCTCAGCCTGACGCTGTTTTATGATATAACGTCACGAAATGCTATAATTGTTTAGAAATTATGCATTTAAGGGGGGAAATGATATAGGTATGAATTAGAAATAATAAAGTAGAAATAAAGTAGAAGCTGGGGGCTTAGGTCAGAGGAACGAAGAAAGATTTAAGAAGGGTAAAAAAGGTCACGAGAGCCAATGTATCACATAGCTAGGATGTTGATCACATAGCCAGGGTGTTGTTTGTTTATTGGCTGCAGTAATTGCAGATTGTAGATAAGCACTTTCCGGGGTCTGAGTGCGGGGGTAATTAGCTAGTAACAGCATGTGGTATTTGTGACCCCGGAGGGGCGGACCGAGACATGCTTGTGATCTTTGTGTATGCTGTGAACTTTGTCTATAAAAGAGCTGTGAAACTTGAATTCAGGGCTTTTGGTCTTTTGGAGACATCCAGCCAAAAGCCCGCGCGTAATAAATTACTCTTTTTCCTGCTCTGTGGTCTCTGTGTTCTCTGGGCTCCTGCAACAGAACGACCCTTTTACAGGGGTCACCTAAGACCATCGGAAAATACGTATTTCCGATGGTCTTAGGCTCCATTCCCTCCTTGGTGGTGGTGCGCAAGCGCGAGCCATGCGCTCGTGTCCTTCTGTCCCCTTTGGCAGGAGCGCATGCAGCCGCATGCGCTCCCGCTAAAGGGGGCAGGAGGACGCAAGCGTGTGGCTTGTGCTTGCGCACCACCACTCCTGGCCTTTTCCGCACATTACCTTATCGCGGAGGTGGGGCGTGCCCTCTCTTCGCTGCTCCTTCGTCCCACAGCTGGCTTCTTGGTCGTGCGATCGCCCCGCCCCTTCCTTCCGCAGTGCAGCCTGGGAGCTGTAGGCTGTGCTGGGGGAGGAAGGGGCGGGGTGGTCGCGTGACCAGGAAGCCAGCTGTGCGATGAAGGAGCAGCGAAGAGAGCATGTCGCGCAAGAACTTGCTTGTGTGAATGGCACCCTCCCACCTCCGCGATAAGGTAATGTGCGGAAAAGGCCCAGGAGTGGTGGTGCGCAAGCGCGAGCCATGTGCTCGCGTCCTCCTGCCTCCCGTTCAGAAGGGACTGAAATTGAACCTCCCGTCTGACAGGCCAGCTTGGGCGGGGCAGCGGCAGCACAGGGGGCAGGCTCCCTCCTTGCCACGGTCCCTGCTCCACTCGCCACGGAGGGGGGCGCTGTGGAAGTGCCAGGGGGCCACAAGGCGGTGCTTTTCTGGGAGGGCTAGCTGCGCCCAGCACAAAAGACAAAGGCACTGGGATTCCTCCCCCCTCCCCGGCCAGGGTCGACACTCTGGAAAATTTTCCCACACTGCCCCCCCAGCGGAAACAAGAGCGAAGCAGAAGCAGAGCCCCGGGGGGGGGTCTTGGAGTTTTTTCCCGGGGGAGACGCGAAGCTCCTTTTTCTCTCCCTGCCTGCCCTCCCATTCCTGGCTGGCGAGGCAGCCTTTGCCAGGAGGGGAGGCATTGTAAATAATAAATAAATAATTTTATGGTTGGGGGTCAGCACAACATGAGGAACTGTATTAAAGGGTCGTGGCATTAGGAAGGTTGAGAACCACTGTTCTAGAGAGCAATATGGGGTGCTCCTCCTGGCTGGTGAGCCAGTTCAAGACTGGCCAAGATACATCAGGCAGGCCTCTACAAGGCTCATGGCTGTTGTGAGATTTCAGATCTCATGGGAAACAAAATCCCATGGAAACCTTATGGTGGCAAGCCAACCATCATGAGATAGATAAGTCACGTTGCTGCTCAGTCAGCTTCTGCAGCTAGAGAGGAGAAGGAGCAATACCATGCCAGCCATAATCTCCATGTGGACCTCTGGCATTTGGCTGGGTGTGGTTGCTGCCCATCAAATGCTCAGGGATAGGTCTGTTGGGAGCGTGGTTGGCATTCACTATCCAGAGTTCAAGGGATATGAGATTTGGGACATCCCATATGGTACCAATGCGGGACCAGACTCCAAGCTCCCACATATGAGACATCTCCTATAAAATGGGCTGCCTGGGAATCTTAGCCCCTAATATGGGGTGAGAAATTGAAACAATGGATACAGAACTGTGAAATTTACCTTGGCCTGCATCAGAAACCCCTGGGATGGAGGGGAAATAAAATCTTGCGATAAGAATAAAAAATTGAGTTGGTATTGGAAATTCATTAGAAAAACACAGGGATAGAAAGAACATCATATGTATATAAAATACAAACAAACCCTGGTAAGTAAGGCTATTACTCCTAAAAATTTCCAGTGATTGTTGGCCAGTCTGTAGGGGCCCTAAAGGAATGAATTAGGGATTTATCTTTATTAAATGGAAACTTAAAACATGTATCCCTTTAGTAGGGATGGGCCAACCGAATCCGCAAGTCCTCAAATCCTCAGCAAGGATTTGAGATTAATGAATCCGAATCCCTGTGCTAAAATAGGCAAATTGAATCTTTTGAATCCAGCAGCCAAATAGTTTGTTGGAGACCGGAACGCTTGAAAACCTGGGATACCAGAAACACAAGGGGAGATGGCAAATAGCTGAGCTTTTCCCTTGGAGTAATAATGGCCTTTGCTAACAATTTCAGAAATTACATCTGGAGTTGTATTCTAATATATTTAAATTGAACATTTAATATTTAAGTTCAGCACTATTTTCTGTGCTGAAAATCAATGGCATGTATAAATGCTTGGGTCAGTGGGTCTGACACCTAGTAGAAGTAGCGGGGCAGAGAGCAAGGTCACAGAATCTCATCTAGTCATTGCCACATGTAGGCCAGTGTACCTCTTTCCACAAGAGCAGTGCCTGGTTGTAAACCTATAGCTAGAATAGGATGAGAAATGAAATGTCTGTCATGGTTTCTCATGAGCCACATGTAGCCAAAAGGAAAAATTGTTTTTAAAAATTGGTGCCTCTGGGGCCCACCAAAGGCCTGATTGGCTGGAAGGTACAGTCTTCTTGAGATTTCAAGAGCAGCTGAAAGATTCCTTTGCATAGTTCCCTTGCAAAGCTCTTTCAGACACAATTCTGGGGTTTGGAGTTTTACAAGGTGTCACAGCCTTCTCTGCCAAAGTGTGCTGATGCATCATCAAACTATAAACCCCAGGATGCCATAACGAGTTATGCAAAGAAAATCCAGTTTTGACCTGGATTATCCCTCTACTGTAGTATGTGGCCCTGTTTACACAGGCAGGAAAATGTGGGATTAATCCACATTTTCCTGCCTGTGTAGAAAGGGCCTTCATGTCATTTTCAATCTGGGGAGATCCTGAAGCAAAACTATGACAATTGTTCTGGCCAGATTTCTTCAGAGGGAGGTTTGCCTTTGCCTAGGCTTTTGCTGAGGCTGAGAGAGTGTGTCTTACCCGAGATTATTCTTCTTTCCCTTGCTTTTTAAACCCTTTTTGAAAAAAAGGATTGAAAGATTCGAGATTCGTGAGTATCGTGGATTCCCAGAACCTTCCAGGGATTCAAATCCCTACCCTTTAGTATCAGACAAATCATTGGTTCATCTAGCCGAGTATTTTCAACATAGGCTGGCAAGACTTCAGCAAATGATGTTTTAGATATGGAATGGGTTGGCAAGTGTGGTGGCAGAGTGTGTTTGCCCCAGCAAAGGATGCAATATTGCATTTTCAGCCAAACCGGAGGTGATGAAAAGTCATTTCTGGTCAGTATGCTTTTTCAGCCAATTTTTGGTCTTTAAAACACATTTTAGAGGCCAGGGGTTGTTTTAGTATATAGTGTTGCACTACGTGGTGTTTTGGGCCATTTTCCACGCAATTTTTCCATCTAAAAATGATGTAAAAACAATTCTGAGGGTGGGACTTTGCAGAACTTGGGGAAGGGCTTCATGCCATATAAAAGGGGCTGGGGGTTGCATTTTCCACAACCTGAAATAAGAGGTTTTCTTTCCCAACCAGAGGTACCAGGGATTGAAACTAGAACTGAGCTTGAGGTATGCAAACCATGTGTTTTACAATGGCAGTGACCCCTCTCAGTAAGCTCTTAGCTATTTCTCTTAAGCACAAAATATCCAAATTCAGCTAAGTGTACCTTTGGTTGAAACTCCATAGCAGCTATTGGCCTGACTTCGACACCACTCCCTCATGCTTTTTTAGAGTATTATTTGTCCTCAAGCTGGGAGCAGCTTCATAGACATGTAAAACATGGCCAAGGAAATTATAAATAGTCACAGTAAACCTTTTATGTATGAATCTAGCCCAGACTGAAAGGTGGGGTACAAATGTAGTAGTAAAGAAATGCATCAATAAACAGCTTCTCAGCATTCAGTGTAGCTCATTTTTCCTGCAGACCAAGCCAGAGGGAATGAATTAACATTTAGATCCTTATTTGGGATTCCCTCTCCCACACTGTCTACAAAGATTAAAGAGGCAACTCTATGCAAGGGTTGCTGCATTCTGAAACAATTTAATCTATGTCTTGTACATTTGTTTTTCAAAAGAGTGGGTGGAGAACCGACCATTCTGATCATGAGTGTCATTTCCAGTCATTTCCACAAACAACATTTGGTTCTCATTATCAAAAGATAGCCATGCAAAACTAGCAGGAAAATGAGACCATTCAAAATGCCATAAGAATTCCTCAGATATGCACCATAAAAAAAAAGTGTTTCTGAAAGTTTTGGAAACATCTGTTGTTTTTATTTGTACGTTAAAATAGATGTTCTGTCTTGTTTCCTGTGTGTTTTCAGGATTAACTGAATATTGACACAGCTATATTTTCACAAGTGGTAGCAGCCCTAACTGTGGGACATAGGTGAAGTGTGTCTCTTGTAGTCTGCTCTGCCTTTAAGCATACTGTTTGTCACAATTTAGCTTCCAAATGGCAAAACACAAAGCACAATTCATCTAAGAGGGAACGGGCTAAACATGCAGCTATCACTGACAAAGGCCAAATAATGTTTAGTTCCTGAGAGTTTGTTTGCCTATTGTGAAACATCCAGACAGCAAGGAAGTGTGGAGGCCATATGCTACACTTCACAAAAGACTTTGAAAGCCCTGCTGCAAAAACTATTCCAGAGAGGGAATAGGTCATAATTACAATCTTCCCACCATAGGTTTCACTGGTCAGGATGTGGGTTGAAAGGCCTGGCAACAACAAACTAAACCAAATATGCCAGGGAGATATGCACTTCTTTGGAGATAGGAATAGTCATGAAGAACTCATAGGGCTCTTCTTTGTTAGAGGCAAGTATATCTTGATTTCTATCAGACTGCCATATTGTTTAGACATAGAATGGCATAATTGTAGACTCTATAGGTTTAATATCACAAAGTAAATTGGCCTTGACTACAGTAGAACAGCTCTGAGTTGCCTCAAAGATGCTGAGTCTTAGCTACATTTCTCATTGAAGTAATAATGAGATGAGACATAACAAAACAGACTGTTCCTCTAAAAGAAAAAAAAACAGCACAGAAGAGGAAACTAGATGCCAGTGCAAAAGGGTTTAGCCTAGCTTTTCAGCTGATAGGCTATTTTTGTGTGTCCAGGAATTGATTGACAGATAGATAGATATGAAGAAGCATTCAGTCATGTGAGCTCCTAATTGTCTGAATTGCAATAGCTCAGCCATACCTTAAGTGAGAACCAAGCTTTGATTATTAAAAATAATTTTAGTCGATAGGCAGCAATGGTTTTCTGTAACATGAACAGCCCTGCAGCGGGAAGGGAAAGAATAAATCTCTTGCTAAGCAGAGACACACATGCTTTTTATAATCTCTCACTGACCGAGAAAGAGCTAGCTTGTATGGAAGCAATATCCCTCTCCCAGACGATCATTTTCATTTTGAAATAGCATTTTATATTTCTTAATCCCTTTTCCTTTAAGATGTCAGTCTCTTAATAAACTTAGCATCTTTTCAACATTGTGCCTATTCATTCTATTCTTTTTCTGTATGCCATTTCATTCAGTGTCAACTCTGGGAAGCTTAGACTGGGAAATCAGACAAGGCAGGAGAGCACCCATATTTTCAATGCAGCATAGCACAGAGCAAACTATTTAGGTTATATATTATATGTTGTATCCAATGATGTCTTTCTATTAACCAGAAGCATTTCTGTTCCTCCAAGATAGCCTATGCCATATTCCAATGTTCCATGTGCTCCTTTTTTCAGGACACAGAACTGAAGTGCGTGGGGGGCAGGGAGGGCAAATAAACAAACATCAGATGCTCAGCAGTGTTTTAACAGAAGTACTCTAATGCAAAGCCATCAATGGATGCAACCTAGGATTGAAACAGATGTACAACACTGTTATTACTAGAGCTCACTGAAAAGTTCTTCAAAATATTCCTGGACATTTTAAGAAGGTTACCACAATGTGCACCAATGGGGTACAAAATCCAGTATACCAGATTTTCTGATACCTGCAACCATTTAGAATTAGTGTGGTGTAGTGGTCTGAGTGTTGGATTGGAACGCTGGGAGATCAGGTTCCAAATCTCTTCTCAGCAATGGAAACCCATTGGGTAACCTTGGGCAAGCCATACTTTCTCAGCCTAAGAAGAGAGCAATTGCAAACCTCCTCTGAATTAATCTTGCTACGAAAACTCTATGACAAGGTCACCATAAGTTGGAGCTGACTCTTAGAGCCATATAGCAACAACCACAGCAACCCAGTTATCCTTTCTTTCTTTCTTTCTTTCTTTCTTTCTTTCTTTCTTTCTTTCTTTCTTTCTTTCTTAAAACCCTTTTAGAGAGATTTTGATCAAATCTTGATTTGATACTGATTTTACTGTTGCTCCTCTGCGCTGCTTTGGTACTGGCTTGGAGCAGTGTTGGAGTCAGAACAAGAGTGGACTGCTACTATCACAACAGTGCATTCATCAGCCACCCTTGCTTCCTGCTGTGTCTCTACATTTTCCTATGCTTTCCTCCGATCAGCGTCTGGCAGGAGCAAATAATTTTGGCCCATTTCTGCCTTAATTGTAGGAGTACGGCAGAATTACATGTCTTCTTAGGAGTCTGATGGTTATATGTCTTGTGCCTAGGCTTTTAGTCTAGGCTCACCTGATCTGTCCCCATCTGGGACACAGATGATCACCAGTGGACCTGCAGATTTAGGGGGTGGTGGTGTAAAATTCCCATTAATCTTAAAGCAGCATAACCCATAGTGATGGATTATGGTAGTTGCAGTCTGAAACCATATGGAGGGCAACAAATGGCCACCCTTTACTTGGAGATATGCCTCAGAAAAGTCATTTGTGCAGAAAGAAAGGGCATATAATTATCTTTTTATAAAAAAAATAAACGTTCCATCACCATTAATTGGGAGGGGGTGTCCCTCAACTATCAGAGGATTGGAAAGAGAGGAATAGGAGAATGGGCTTGAAGAACTGTAGAAATGTTGCTCTTCAGTCCAGAACAGTTACAGTCCTAACCCCTCTGTTTTGATTCTTAGGATTCACTGTGGACTATAAGAATAAAAAAATGGCTACCCAAGGTACCGTATATTGGCCCCAGTCCAGCAAGTCAGATCCAACCATACAGCTAATGCAATATGCTTTATTGGTCACTCATTATACTGGTCCTCACTCTGGAGCCATTAAAGCCTCGATCTTTTCACACAAAGACAACATGGCTCCCCCATCAAAAGCCAGAATCCCAATTTGACCTGATATGATACCTGACAGTAGAGCATATTCAACCCATTAGAGTGGCTCCATCTTAGTCATAAATAGCAGCCCCTAGACACAACATCAAAATTCTGTTTTCCTAAGCCTCAGTTCTCTTGAATTGAAGCAGCTTTAGGAAACCAAACATTATTTTATTCAACTTGCCAAGAAATGAGCACACTGTTTGGAATTGCAAACTTTGTTACGTCAGTGCCAAAGTATTAAATGATTTTCCCATTTACTTTAAAAATGTGGATTCCATACAATGACCAGGTTTCATTGACTGGAGGCTGGTAATACAAAATATAATTGCGCACTTCAAAGCAGGCTTTGGTAAAAGTTTTATTTCAGGGAGCATTTTCAAGATACCATGCTCTAATTTGCTTTATGTACTGTTGTTTTTAAAACAATGGCTATTTTATTGTGTTTTAGATTATTTGAGTCTTCCGTTGTTGGTAATGAAGCTGTAGAAATAACATTTTTAAAATGAGTGTTGAAGGTGATGTGACAGAAGCATCATTCTTTTGGAGTAATTTCTCTTTATTCTCTTGCCATTTCTGATCTAACAAATTTGAAAGTATTAAGCAGCAGGATTTTTTTCCCTTTCATATATAAATAATCATAAATTATAAATAATAATAAATTTTGCTAGCAGCTCTCTTAAGACTACAATGAGAATCCAGAATCCATGCCAAATAACAAATTGCCTTTTGCGGGGACTGTACATCTAAAACCTAAATTAGATGTAATGGCAGCAACCAAGTTTGTTTACACACCTATTTGGCCTATGTGCACGCTCTCTCTCTCTTTCTCACACACACATTCACACTCACACAAAAACACACATGGGGAAGTGGTGGGAAGCTCTATTTTGAGCCTGAAAGGGAATGCATAGTGAGGGGAGCTGAGGCAGAGCTGATTTTTCATAAAGTAATGTATCAAGTGTTCCTTGTGGATTTTCTCCAAAGTAATTAACTAGTTGTTATTTTCTGTGCTTTGTTACTTTTTATATTATTTTTAAAATATTTCAATAGCGAAAAATCCCAAAAATGCTCGTTTCCTGGCATAATTTCAGAAGCACCAAGTAAATGCTGATTATTACAGAAAGTAGTAAACTACCAATTATCTTATTTGGATACATATCATGAGTATCTTTTTATGTTAGAAGGCAATGTTTTAAAAGTAAGACTGACAGTTGAAGCTCTGTTCTGAAGCACCATTATCACCACCACCACCACCACCACACCAAGTGAGCCAAGGAGAGGTAAAATGCCCAAAGTGCCCGTAGTCTTGGCCAGGTCAATTGCACTTTCTATTTGGCTGTGGAAGTCCAGCAGAAGTGCAAAGTGAGGCTAAGATATATTCATAACTTCACGTGGGCAGGGCACATAGAAAAGTCTGAGTGCTACAGGCAAAAGACATACACAACACATACACACTAAAGTAAAATTGTACCCCACTTCTGCCTACTTGTATCATTTTGGAAAGATTTTGTGTAATAAGTTGCTGCCTAGCTGGCCATCTTCCCCCAGCCACAGGAGTCTCTTTTGTTGGCCCGTAACACTGTCAGTGGGTACAAACATTTCCCTCTCCTTGCCCTTTGTCTCCACTGTAACTAAAGTAAGCTAAAGCTAGACAGTTGTGTCCCTCACTGCTACTGAGTTCTCCTGCATGTTTTGATCTTAATGGTCTTGAGGACAGTGAGGCAGAGCCAGCAGAGGACAGCTACAAGGTATTATGCAGGTGTTGGTAAGGCTTCCCCCCAAAAAAAACAAACAAATAAAGTTTGTGGGCATACCACAACCAAGCAAAAGGCTATGTCATTCCTGATTCAGTGGAACACACTTTTCCCTGCCGTTCTTTTCAGTGAGTGCAGTTTATTAAGTTAACTTCTAAGCTGAGCGTTCCTTAGCACAGGTGCAAAGAATGAGGGAAGGTTCATCAGCTGCTCAGGAAAAACCATGTGTATTCATCAGCCAGCAGTGGGGAAAAACAGAGTGGTGCCTTCACATGCTTTCTAAAAGCTGCATAAGCTAAAGAAATGACTTGCAGTCGTGTGGGGATGGTGAAGAGACAATGAACCAGTGGGGCCCTATCCACTCTAAACACTGAAACATGCCTGCTTTTTCATGTTAAAAGCAGAATCCCACCAAATTATGTATTTAAATAGGCCCGGGGGGCACTATTTAATAAATACGGCTGCAACATTACAGTTAGTTTGACCCTAAGATAGTTTTATTGCTGGAAAACATAAAATGTGAACATGAGTACATGGTTCTAATATTAGCTGTTGCTCCCTCTGAAGTGTGGTTGCCTCTTGCCTCTATGTAGTATCTGAGCGGGCCTTGAGATACCAGCACATGTGCAAGGGAGATGCCTATCAGTGGTGTCACTGGGAAGGGCAAACTCCATGCCATCAGAGGGGTAACACTAACCCTAGTGATGCCACTGCTCTTAAGTAGCTGCATACAGGACTTATGCTGCATATAGGGGGAAAGGGAAGCAAAAAAGAAGGAGTGCCTCCCCATCTGTTTTGCACACCACTTTGCAAAAAGTAGGCAGCAGCTGGGGAGGCAATGAGGGTTTGACTCCCCCCCTGCCAATTTGGCTCTTCGCCACCCTTGAACTATTAACCCTAATTCACAAACTTGCTAGTCCCAAAGTCACTGGGGTAAAGGCCACTGCAATCTGTGTCTACTCAAAAGTATGGCCCCTCTCCATTCAGTGGCACTTACTCCAAGGAAGGTGGGTGGGTATAGGACTGCAGCTCTGAAGTTCCTATTAAACACACACACGGCAGAGTGTGTGCACAGCAATGTGTTAGGTAAATAAATGACTTTCCTAACGCCAGGCCCTCTTGATCCATGTTATACCTCCCCAAAAGTAAGGTTTGCTAAGGAGTTTACTCCAGTGTAACATCATTTACAAGGAGGTTTTACTCCTGTGAAACAGGGTACCTCATCACGGTCACAGTTGTAGCTTAAATGCCATTTTAACGACAGAAGGAGCTTAATGCCCAGACACTGTTAACTGGAACCTGTCAACATACTGGCCATTTCACAGATCCTTAAAGCTTTTTTCCAGAAAGTGTCTCTCATTTTCGTGGAATCAAGTTCCCTTTCAAAGCCAAAGGAACAAGAGCAGATTTTGCTTGCAATGAGAAATTCTCTGAAGCCACAGGGTTTCCTTCTCGCCCTCCCACAAGTAAACACACACTGGATCTGATTCTGCAACACCAAACTAAATCCAAATCCACGGCTTCTGACAGAATAATGTTACAGAGTTCAGCCAAAAAATAGAATGCACATCTTGAGTTTTGAAGAGCTCTGGGCTGAAACAGATTGACTGCCAAATCAGGATGGTGAGCAACATCAGCAACTGACTGTGTTCAGCACACTAGCCAGCTAATTTGGAGCAAATTTAACATAGTCTAAAAGGGGGAAACATTCTGCAGAATTCATGCCCCTCATCCTAGAAAAATATCAAATCAGATTTAAATCTGAATCTCCAGAAAATCTGATTTTATTTGATTTGAAAATCGTAAATGAATACTCCCATCAGTACGATGTGGAGTCACTCCAGATTCCAGTTAGTGAAGTAACCTTAAGATTCATGGACACACAATCCTTTTTCTCTTCTGAAGCACCTGGCCTACATGATTCTCTTCTTCTCCACATTAGTGTCACAACAACTACCCTCTGAGGTTGGTCAGTTTGTGAGTCACTGGTTCAAGGTTTCTCTTTGAGTTTCATGGCTTGCTGGGGACTTGAACAAGATCTCCCAACTCCCAGACCAGTGCTCTAACCACAAAGGAACAATGTCTTTGGCTGGAATATTCTAGGAGCACAGTCTTGCCTTTTCTGTCCCCCTCTCCATGTCAGTGTGTAAAATACAATAAATATTGACTGAATATTCCATTGTCATCCTCTTGATATTTTACCCCAAATTCAGTCCAGTAAAACCAAGGGCCATAGCAAACTACATTCATAAAGTTACCATAGAGTAATAGAATAGCAGAATCAGAGTTGGAAAGGAACCGTAAGGAGAAAGGAATTGATTTCAGTGAAGTGATTCACAAGTTTGCAGTTTTGAATGCCGGGAAAGGAAAGTTCAGATTTAGGCAAGAGTGCTGAAATGCTTATGTAATTGTTCCTGTTCCTTCTTTAGTAATATTTAATTAATGAGTATACAGTATTTCTGTATGCATTTGTCTATAACTTCTACATTATTTGAGCTGTTGTTGATTAAGCAAACCTAATCTATTAACATATCTCATGTACTGGTAAAGTTTAATGTTAAAATCAACATAATTTTGATGAAATTATTGTTTTTAGTTTGAAATCTATTTCTTGCCAAATTTTCACTTTAACGATATCAAACTATGTAAATGTAAATATATGTAGGCTGTGCATATGACATTGTAATTTAGAGGTGTAGCTTTAAATTTTGTTAGTTATGTCACTACTATTGCCAGTGATATATGGGAATTATGATTTATGAGTACCATTAGTACAAAATACATAACTAAGGATTTCGGTATGTTTGGTGTGGTATGCAAGGAGATCCATGCGGTGACAACATGAGTTACTGCACTGGTTGACACCAACTTTAGTGATGCCACTAGTTCCTATTTCCTTACAGAAGGTAAGTTGATGTCAATTCTTAGGTATCTATACTGATTGTAACAGGCTCTTACTTCTCCCAGATTCATGTCCAAATCTGATAAGGTGCTCTTCCTTTACCACACAGCTCTGCCTCCCCCCATAACACCACCTTTGTGTAAAAGGGTGAGAGTTTTCACTGTTTATTTAGAATCAATAATTTTATGGTAGTGTGTTTTATGTGTTACTGCTTACACTGTATACAACTCGGGCCGAGTCAGTATTTACAAAGATAAATTAACATTTATTAAGGTAAAAATAAGACTAAGACAGCATATTAGAGTTCATATGCAGTTCAGCGTTGATACATTTGTTCAGTACACTCTTCAGACAGTATTAGCAGTTAACTCTCTGCTCAGAAGAGTTCAATTACGCCTTTCTTTAGACGCTCACAAAAGGCACAATTATCATATGACAGCACTTTGTCTGAACTCCCACTAAAGGCTTAACTCCCATTCTAGGTCACACTCTCTGACGAGATCCTACAAGGGTTCAATTAGTTTTCTGCCTTTCACTAGGCTTCCATTGAGAACTGAAACTGCCTACACAGCCACATCTTCTGACTGGCTAAGGGACTCTACTCCCTAGTTCCTTGTTAAGTTCTCACTGAAGAAATCAAAATATCCACAGGGACTTGGTTTTATATAATGTTTTCTTGCAGCAATAAGTCCCTTACCACACACTACTGGCTGGGGTTTCGCTTTCTGAGGTGCTATTCTGATTGCCTAGCAAACAGCTTTCAGGCTGCACTAGCAGTCTAAATAGCCACTCTCCAGAACTTCATCACACTAACTACTCAGCTGCTTCCATTTTGATCTGCTCTATAATGGAATCAGAGATATAAAGCTGTTATCTGTAGACAGTGATAGATTTTAGTGTACTGAAACCATAAGCTATTTAATTTATGATGGTACAAAAACAGTTATTTAAAAATAGCACCTTCTATCTTCTTCTAACCTTGTATAGTTTTAAGATAAATATTTAAAAGATCATGAGACATGCTGGGCTTAATAAAAAAATATTTCAATAGCTTTGGTGTGAGTTGACCTCTAAAAACATTAATTAATGGCTAAGGTAGTGGTATTTTGGAGTTTCAGATCACAGACACCTGCAAGAGGCTATGGAATTGCTTTACCAAGGGACCTGAAAAGGGAACAGTTTTTTAAAAAATTTGCCCACAGAAAGAGAAAGCATTTCTGAGCTTTCAGAATTTAATGACTACATTATATAAATGTATATTACATTTTAACTTAACAAACAAAAAGAAGCTCTAAAGAGTTCTCTCGATAAAGCCGGAAAGGTAGGTACATTTATGAAAAGAAGAGAGCTGTCCTGCACTGCCAAATCCTCTGTGATTTGCAAGTACAACCAACTTTTCTGCACGCAAAGCTTAGTATGATTCCTGCCAAAAACCTGACAGGTGAACTATATGATGCACAAAAAGCTGTCCTTTCAGTCAAACTGGGTGTGATCTCAGGAGGTAGGAATACAGATAAAGACAGAGGTACTTAAGGCACTTTGGTGCCTGTTGATTCTCTGATGAATTCCCTCTTCCCTCTGTATGCAGCTGATTTTTTAATAAATGGGTTCCAATTTCTGCTGTACAAGCCCTGCTGGAAAGTACAATTTTAACAACTGGCAAGGGGAAGCAAGTTGTAGGAGAAACTGGAGAGTGAAAGACAAATTTAAAATACCCCCCCCCCACTCTTTAATTCTGTGCTAAAAATGGCTCCCTCCAACCCATGCTTGCACTAAGTTTACAAGGTAAACAGAACACTGAGAAATCCATCTCTTCCACAGAACTATTCAATGGATACAAGAAGTTTCATGCATAAAGTGGATGAAAACATGTTTAATCCTCTTTTGCAATTTCATAATACAGAATAATGTATCAATCAAATTAGACCTTATTCTTATCATCACACAAAAGCTACTCAAACCTTTGTCCCACTGAACCCAGATGAAGTTGGGAAAAATGGAAGTGAATCAGCCTATAAACAGAGTATTTTATGACTCATGTTGATTTCTTTGTAAAGCATGACAAGTCAAAGCTTTTATTGCTTTTTATTGTAGACAGAATTTTTGTGGCCATTTCTATGAAAAAGTAGGATTGCTAATGTGTGTCACCCAAAATAGACTTTTAAAGGTTAATAGTCACTATAATTGTTCTGGGATGTACAAGGTAGTCTAGAGCTTTCTAAGCAGAAGATTTGAAAGTGCTGGAATTCATTCTGTGGTGAATGATGTTCTATATCTACCATGCCACAGCGAAAATATGAATTTCAGTTATTATTTTGAACATGTCAAATCCATCACCATACCTAGATGTTGATATGTAGGGAATAAATTTATGTTATCAAAACCCTAAAATCAGGAACTTTTTTAACAATAATCATGCAACTTCACTGTGTCAATTTTTAACAAACGATCCTCCTGATTTTTTCTTCCTTCCTGAAGCATGGATTTAAAAAGGAAGAGTCTTAACCTAATTACTAATCTTATTCTCTCTTGATAAATTAGGGTCTTAAGCATCCCGGAATAAGATGTGAAAACAGTAGGGCTGAGACATCTGTCACTAGCTGATTCTATTGTTTTCTGTTTCTCTATGGATAACTCTAGAAGAAAAGAGAGGGTAGAATTGCCTTCGATATGAAATAAAAATAGTGAGTGGCGATTACAGATGTTTCCACTGGGAAGATAATGTAAGTATAAATACTGTGACACCTGCAAGATTTTCAAATTAAATAGTAATGACAAAGGTTGGGAAGAGCCACAGATTAGTACCATAGCATATATCTGGATTGCTAAATATCCATGGTTCTCTTCCAAGTATATCCTGTTAAAAGGATGCTATCAGATTAAGGATCCTGAGATCTTTCTGTTGCTGGTCAAAGGTAGACATCAGGTACTGCAAATTTTCTCCATCACCACCTCCTACAAAATTCAAAATAGAACTGGGATGGGGGACATTGGTCTTGGAATTGTCAAATTTGTCCAGCCTTGGAGAAACTAATATCTCTTTCTCACGCACACTCTCTGTAAAGCAGTTCCATTTTGTTTTCTCTGTTGAAAATATAATTTATATAATATAGTTGTTTTCCTTTGTTTTCCTGTTTTGATTTAACACTTAAAGGAACCATCAAACATTTTGTGTATTTTACAGTTCAGGATCTAGAAGTAATTTTGTCTATAGTGATAGCAACTAATTTCTTAAAGGAGCTCAAGAAATTTGCTTTATGCATTGTAGAATGAATATATGCTGAAACTAGTACTGTTGATTGAAGCTGTGGAAATCAATATAAACAAAGAAATATTAACTATTTTCCAGGAAGTAAAACTCTATGCACAGCAGGAAAAGATTATCAGAAGATGTCAGTTTGTCTTTGCATAAATGAATTTCATCAGTTTATTAACAGTGTTATAATCTTGTTGTTTTATGCCTTCAAGTTATTTGTGATTTATGGTGACCCAAAGGTTTCCTGGGGAGTGAGGGTGTGTGACACAACTTATTAAGGATTTAAACAGAAATGTAGAGACTTTTCACTTTACACAGAGAAAAATCCAGGTTTCCTCAGAACATCACTCATTTGGCAGCTGTATCTGATTGAGACTCCCTAGTGAATATATGTTTACTATACACACATTTTTATGTAAACATGACTCTGTTCTCAGTATGCATTTTAATGTGTATGTGGATCAATTAAAACACAAAATATTCACTTAAGAAAAATGTAAGTCAGACCATTGTTGAGATTTAAAAATCAGTGTTCTGTGATGCAAACGAATTACTTACAGCAATGTTTACTACTTACTTTTACAGAATTCTTTGTCATAAACAGATATGTCTATATTTGAACAAATCAACTGAAATCCCTGCAAATTAACCCTGAGGAAGTCTTATGAGAAACCTGAGGCTGCCATCAAAGCTGGCAAATCTATGTCAACCTCTCCCCTTTATGCATTTTATATATAGTAAAAGCTAAGCTCATATTGTGATATTATCACATAGCTCTGTTCCATGGTGCATTGGTTTGGGTGATAGACTACAACCTTGGGGAGCAGTGTTTGAACTGTTACTCAGCCATGGAAACCCACTGGGTGACCTTGACAAGTCACACTGTCTGAGCCTCAAGGGAAGGCAAAAGCAAACCCTCTCTGAACAAATCTCACCAAGGAAACTCCATGAGAGGTTTGCCTTAGGGTTGCCATAGGTCAGAATGACTTGAAGACACACAACAACTGTTCCACTTGCCGTAGCCTTTCTGGGCAGTGACAAATTTTGTGGATGTAGCACTTACCTGTTTGATACAGTGGAGCCTCCGTACCTGATTGTGTCCCATATAATTAAATGGCACCAACGTGTGCACAGACATTTCAGTGTGCCCACATTCACAGTGTCACCATTTTGGATATAGGATGTGATGCTCCATGCTCACTAGAATTTACAGATCCAGAGTTCACATATACACAGGGTCCACTGTATATGGTATTTTGTAATATTTGAACTTATTTATACATGTACAGATTTAATTTAAGTAAGTATATACTGTCCCATATCAGATTGGCAGCACTCTAAAATGCTATCAATTACAGGCTCCAAAACCCAGTTATCTGCCTCTATCTGTTTTACATCCTAATTCAAACTGCTGTATTTAGAGTTTCTTTTTCACAGATTACATCATTTTTAGTTAGGAGCCAGTGAAAAAAAAAAACATCCCCCAACATTTTAAGTATTTTCTACCTATTCTGAAACAATCCACAGATTACTGAAGCCAGCAGTTTAAGAACAAAAAAGATACAGGAAGACGTTACCAGCAGCCTTGAGTAATTTTAAGTAGTTCTACAGCCTCATGGGTACTCTCCTGTTCAAACTATTCAATCTCACAACACTGTCTCCCCAATATCATTGGGTATAACATTGACTAGGAAAGTTGATTTGTACATGCTCAGCTTGTAACAGTTCTTACAGTAAGGGCTGTGCAAACAAAAATGTCAGTGCTTTGATTACGATATACGGATAAAGGAATTTCGGCATCTGTCAGTTCAAAAAGCCTCTGACGAAGAAGCTCCATTTTACAAAGTTTTATTACATCCCTGCCCCCTTCTCCCTCATTTTCTGTTTACCTAGAAGCTTTTTTAAAATCAGCAGCATCAGTGGAAAGATGGTGAAGGGGAGCTGGAGAAACACTTTCAAGGGCAGGCTGTAGTAACATGTTTGCAGTAAACAAAGTCATAAAAGCTTGAGCTGGGAAGGAATGGGATTCTACTTGTCAGTCCTACCACAGCTTTGTGTGTCAACCTACAACAAGTGAAATAAACAAAAGTTGATGCCAGAATCTCTTAGTGGGCATGCATGAACAGCAAAACAGAGAAGAGGAAGAGCAGATAAATCTATCCCCAGCATGTTAAAGAAGTATAGAACTAAGTCTGACCACCAAAATGGAATTTTGTAAGACAGGCTTACTCCCGCCGTTACTGAGAGGGCAGTGAGCCCATCTGGACTGGCACCATTGGGGATTCTGAGCAGCTGCTTGTGATGACCTCACCATCATGAAACTTAAGAGATCTTGCACAATTCTCACGCTGTGTCTTGGGAGAAGTCTCACAGGACTACAGACATTGGTCAGCTATTGTTGGTCAGGACTTCAGCATGAGCAAGTTGCAGTGGGTTGACCATTGAGATGAGCTTGATAGCGCACTCCAAAATCAGTGCTGATTGGGACATCATTCATAGGCACTCTTGCCCACCCAGGCATGTGCAAACTTGGCTTACCTATACAGAGGCGACGGCATACACCTTTCTCTGGAGGGTTGTGATCTCTACTTGAGTGCATCAGCTATGGCAATACATTCAAAGGACATGGTGGGAGGGGTGCCAAGCTAGGCTGGTCCTCTCCTGTGGCTGATACTGAAGGGAAGAGAGGACATAGGGCACAAGTTAAATTGGAGGATGGAAGGCCTGAGGTTGCTAAATGGATGCAAAGAGGGTGGACCTGCCACGTGGGAGATGCAGGTGACCCATCAGCAGATGTCTGAGCATATCCCTCAAACTGGTTAATATGGCAAGCCCTGCCAGATGTTTACCAGACATCTGTGGCTTGATGTCCTGCTTGAGCCTTTGCGTGTCTGGATACAATCAGGCCCTGTGTCTCTTTGACCTTACTTTGCCTAAACATTGGCTACCAAATTAACAATATACTTAAGAATGTAACTGTAGCTGATCTCTAATTGTTGTATTTGTATTGAAGTTGTAGGTATCATATTTAAGTCATAAAAAAGATGTCTGGAGTCTCTGTCTCAGTGCAAATTGGAAGCTGGTAAAAGAAATACCATTCCTGGATATATTTTGGAAAAAGCTTTCAAATTGGCCTTTAGAAGGTTTGTAAGGTTTACCTGATCCGTTTTTTTGATTTCACATACGCTTTTTTTTGGATAAAAAGTTTGTTGAAAATGTGTTGATCTTGCTCTTCTTTTTTGTGGTTATGAACCCGTCCCCTTTCTTCCCACGTTATTTCTGCCTTTGGTACCAAAAGTTCTGTTAAAGAAGTAATGTGGTAGAACATATCTACTTCATTAACTGAACTATATCCATAATGTAATGAGGAGGCAAACTACCGTACCTATGTGTTGGCTATAATACTATTGAAGCATTGATACTATGATACTACTGAAGAATTGATAAATGTGTTTTTCTTTCTAGAGCAAAGACGCTGGCAACATTTATTTACTACTGTGTCTTGCAGAAAGCATTATGCCATCGTGGGACAACATTGTTGTAACTTGCATCCACATCCTACTCATTGCATTACTGATCTTATTTGCTGTCTTTGTCTGCCTGTTTGTTCTCATCTATGCATCCAACCTTCTCTTTGGCAACAAGAAGGATGGCTGACAGACTGTTAGATACCAACTCCCAAATGCAAGCCAAAATTTAAGCGTCTTTGTACTCTTATGTTGATCGCTCCATCAGCATTTAATTATTCCTCAGAATACAGCTTTGAGAACCTCTTGGATTGGTTTAGACATGCAGCAAAGCAAAATAGAAAGCTTACTGTACCACTTTAAATTGGGTAAGAAATGTCATTTGTGAATGCTTACCTGAATAAAAAATCTCCCAGCAAACAAAAAACCAGCATCTCAAGAGAAGTTCAAGTCAAGACCATCCCCCTTGTCACAGAAGTTCCATATTTTTCAGGTTTTTGTTTGGATTTGCGCTTAGCATGAAAAACCCATTGGAATATTCCTCTACTTGCGTGTAGTCTAAAAGGGCAGATTATGTAGTACTTACAAATTCTACCACCTCATTCTGCTGTATAGTGCAGGCCAGACATATATGTCTTTTTCTACTAAATGATTTGGTTGGGTCAGGAAAGAGACATACTATCTGAAACATTAAAAAATGAAGAAAAATAATGGACTGTATTTTGGAAGAGCACTTAGTAGATCTTCTCTCTAATTCGTGAGCATACACATCTTGAAGAAGCTTATTATTATCATTTACTCATCTGGCATCATTAGTGTACATAGTACTTTACAACTGTTAAAGTGACCATCCCTTTCCCTCAGGCCTACAATCTAAAAAGGCACGAAACAAAAGGAAAAGGAAATGGTAGCAGGGGAGGAGATTAAGTCCAGAAGATACTAATTGCTGTTCTCTCCTTCAGAGGCCACAGCAGTGGCAACTGGGATGGAAGCAATAAAGAAATTGCTTAAGCAGCAATTTATGGTTTCCGGAGGTCACTTGATAAGAAAGGAAGTCTGGCAGATGAGCATGCCTGTGGATCACAGAAATCCATTATGATTTGCTAATAATCTCCCATTTCATCCTCTAGATGGTCAAAATCAAAAGCAAAAAAATTACTTGTCTATATAAAAGACAAGGAAATATTAAACATACAGATTTGAATTCTTCTGAGTATAGTCAGAACAAGACAGAGAGAAAGTGATGTAGTAAGATTTAGAAGAGCTAGCCTCTTCAAGAAAAGCCATCTGTGAAGTGTGGCCATTTTGAATTTCTGAAAACAATATTGTTTGGGAAGCAAGTTTCTTGAGTTTTCATTGGATAAGAAACAGATGAATAAATGTCTGTAACACTTACAAAAGTTGTCAGACTGTAATAGTTAGAGTCTGGTTACCTCTTGGACAATTGCACTGCAGAGATATGCTGCCTTTCATGCTGTTTGCAATCTACGCAATGGGAGAGAACACTTTGAATTTACTCTGACTGAAATTGCGGTTCACAAATCTGACAAGGTGAGAGTTAGAAATACTATCGAAAGTGACCATTATTACTATACTGTATGGGAAGATGGGTAAAACACCTTCCCAAAAACTCAGATGCCAACTTTGCTCATACATCTACCTCAAAACCGTTAAAGCAAAGATTAACAATTTGCAAAAAGAACCGTAAACAATAGTTCATTCTTCATTTTATTCCTTATTCCCCTATGGTTCTTCTTTATCATAAAGGAAACACAAAAATCTATAGCCGGGTTTTTATTATTTCCATATATTGAAAAGAGCAGTATTTCTTTATTAGATATTAGAAGAAACTTAATACAAATTTCTAGAAACAAACTTGCTTGCTCTGACAATGAATATTTGCTCCAACATCACCGACTAGTGGTGTTAAACTGCGTGTAATACTGGCCAGAAGGAAAATTTGTATATACTTCTTCATCAAGATACGTTTGCCTAGAAAGAAACATATCAAGTTAATAAATGTTGTCTTTTTAAAAAGAAAAAATGGCACTATAAACATGTACTGAATATATGTTCTTTCTTTTTCACTAATACTTAAAAGTTGCCACAAAAAGTAACAGGAATATCTTAGATACTCCTGAAGGATGCAGTTGAGCTCATGTTAAGCTGGCAAGCTTCTACTACATAATTACCAGTACTTTATGTTCCTAGAATAAGAACAGACAATTATGAAGTCTGTCATTTTGAAGCACCTTTGTTTTTAGTGTATATTATCACAAATAATGAATTTAGGCTATCGAAAAATTTCAGAAAAATGTCATTATGTTGGCAGATTGCCTGAATAAAAACTCTAAGATCCATTCCTGCCCCAATATTATGTGATACAACCCTAAGAGGCTTGCAGTTACCCCCACACAGCATAGTAAGGCACAGGAGGCTGGCAGCAGTAGTGAAAACGCATGATAAAAACACCCAGATGATCAGAGGACATTCAATAACTATTAGCCTCATTTGAAGTGAGCATCAGGTGATGTGGACAGGCCAAGAATCAGAAATAAAAGATTACTTAATACTGCATTTTCGAAAATAGCACTTCAAAATGGGAATGTACTTGATGTTCAGTCTGGCAATAAGCTTCATATCCATTAAAGTTTACTGAAGAATCTTACTGAAGAATCTGGCAACATGTCCAGTATTTCATCCGATCAGTTTTCTTGGAATCAGTTTCCGCTGGTGCAGCCTGATGATGTGGTCATGATGCTTGAATCAGTGCACCCCATTACCTGTAAATATGATCCTTGCTCATACTCGATGAGAAGATCCAGCAAAGATGGATTGACTGGATGGTCCCAGGGTAGATGCTCCACTACACTGAGGAAAAGTGCTTACTGTCTTGGAAAAGGTTGTACTGTATTCATCCCTGAAAAGAACATGCCTGGACCCGGAGTTACAAGAGAACTTATTGTTAATAGACCCTTTTCGGGCAAAATGCTTTAGAATGTAGTGGCTTGGTGGCTACAGACACTGTTGACAGAAATACATATCTCGATTCACTTCAAAATCTGTTTTCAACACAGGGTTTGCCTCAAAAATGTCCTTAGTTGCTCTGGCTGATTTTGAGTGAAAGATGGGGAGAGTCTAACTGTGATCCTTATTGATTTCTTAGTTGCTTTCAATATAATTGTTCATGGTATTCTTCTGGATCACCTCCATCAGATGTGTCAGTACATTACAGTGGTACTGACAAAGTGCCAGTACATTACAGTGGTATGAAAAAATAATATTTCTGTGCAGAATATGCTGTTTTCTACCCATGAATGTGCGACTCTTGCACAGAATAATCTTGAACTGCAAACATTCTTATCCATCCAGGATTCTACTTATGAGAGTTTCCCAATGCTTGAGAAGCAGTTTTTTGACCATTGTTGAGTTTTTTCAGATATTCTTTCTCTCCCTAATCTTTATATGTGCCTGTCCAAGGACTGAAGTTTGCTGAAGGGGTGCTCTTTCCTGTTGTACTACTAAAGGCATCATGCTGTGGGAGAATGTGGGAGAGGCCTTCTCTGCTATGATGCTTCGGATGTGGAATATTCTTAGAGGCCTGAATGTCTTTACTAAAGCTTTTGAAGCTTGATTAATTTCTGCCCAAATCTGAGCATGCACATGCTTTTAAATCTTCCTAAACTGTTTTACCAACTTTTAAATTGCTTTCCTGCAAGTTGTTTTGTTCAATATGCTTTTCATAAGCTTAATTTTTTTTCTGTTTTATGTAGTTTAAATTGATTTTTATTGTATATTACACTGATATCCTTGACTATAGGGCAGATTTTAAATATTTAAATACAGTTCTACCTCCACATTCGTTTCACTCTCATGAATTTGATTATTTGTGAGGTGCCTGCCTGCTCCCCCTTCTCCCACTCCCACTTCATTCCAACGCCACCTATTCCTCCCATTTTCCTTGCCCTCAGTGCAGTCGCGCCCCATGCGGGCGGCATGAAGGCCCAGGGAGGTCAACTGCCAGCTCCCTGCACTCCTTGTGCTGCCCCACTGCTATGAGTATGGGCGTGGCCCACGCGGGTGGCACAACGGCCCAGGGAAGCCTATCGCTGGTTCTCTGTGCTCCGCGCCACCCTACTGCCACCGTGGGTACGAGGATGATCTGCACGCGCAGCAAGAAGGCCCAGTGAAGCTGATCACGGGTTCCCTGAGCTCCTCACTCTGCCCTGCCACTGCCGTGAGTATGGGCGTGGCCCACATGTGTGGCACAAAGGCCCAGGGAGGCTGATCACTCGTTCCCTGCCTCCCTGCCCGTGCCTGGGTGGTTGCACTGGCTGGGCAGAAGTCTGTAAGGGGGGCCCCCAATTCGCGATTATTTGACATTCGTGAGGGATTTGTGTCCCTATCCCTCATGAATGTGGAGGGCCTACTGTAAATAAAAAGGCACATTTATTTAAACATATAATAAATAAAAAAACTTACATAGCTCTGATGTGACTTTCTGCCTTATTGTTACAGAACAGTCAATTGGTGATAAACTGATTAATTCCCAATTAGAATGTATATAATTATATGATTGAATAAATCCAAACAAATTATTCTTCAGAGTGATCTATCTCTAGATAGTTTATATGTGTATTTCAGAATATGTACAAGCCTCTATACATATTTGGAGAGGACAAATGTCAACAATAAGGTTAAGCATTTAAGACCAAATGTGACAAAATAATCTTTTTCTGCCCCATTGTCAGAGTTAGGACAAACCATATCAAATTCTTGATCTGGGGACAGTGGCTCAAGGTCAGGCCCTCAGAGATTGGGATAGAATATGAAGAGACTAGATGTTAGAGCCTAAAGAACAGCCAGTCAAGGGAGAAGAACACATGCCAAATCTTTACCCCAAGGCCAATCTATTTATTTATTTACATTTCTATCCTGCTGCTCCACATTTTTTTTTAAAAAATCTCACCACCACACTCAAGACAGCTAATAAACATTTTTTTAAAAACAAGTGAAAACAAATTACACAATAAAACCATTAAAATTATATTTGCTTGCCATCTGTAGGTTCTGATGTGGCAACCTACTTCCTTTGTAAATGTGAAGAACAGTCTGAGTAGACACAATATATACTGACACACCCAATCCACAACATTCCTGGTAAAAAAACCAGAGTTCTTGACATATCTTACCTTGCTTTCTGCTCCTGGGAGAGCTGTGCATTAGTATTATCTAATGCTCTCCGAATTGTTCGATTCTGACGCTGCTGATGACGTTCATAAAGTAATTCCGCCCTAGCTTCCTGAATACGTTTTCTGTCCCATTCTGCATTTCTCTGACGTTCTTCTTCTGCCAACCTCTGTGTTAAAGAGGAAATATTTGTTACTTCTTGAAGTAGCAATGCAATCTTGGTTAAAAGATTGCGTTAATACCTATAAACATATTGAGAACTTCCGGTCTGATGGCGGAGCGGATGGCCACCTAGGATGATCGCTGTCACTAGGTTGTCGCCATGAGTGGTTATTCCAGGTCTCTTTTCAGACATCGAAATAGCAGTTAGCAGTCTTAGATCATAAACTGCAAGAACCTGGGCAAGTTACTCCTCTGGTAAAAGGAGTCCAGAGGGGGTTCGACGGCGACCCGAATTCATCAGCCCACAAGCCTGAGGTGCTTCTTGCACTGGGAAGGTGAGTGGATGGAGGCGACGGGATCAAAGAACCACCGCTCGATGTTTGCTGTTGATTTTTTCAACCAAGCAGTGCCAATACTTTTTTAAAAATCCATATACTAGTTAGAAGACAACAATTTTGAAATGGTAAAATTGCCTGACATCTGGAACAAGGGCAACTCCAACAGTTTTTGCAGTTTGAGTACACAACAGAGACAAAGACATTGACTGTATGCTTCTCCATAACGGATACAGAGGGAGACCTCTCCACCTGGAACTATTTTGAGAAGCATAAAGATCAAGTGGACATAAAAAAACATTGTGGTAATTTACGACTTCAAATTCTAAATTCTAAACTGACAACGAAGACTGGACTGGACTAGACTTGATTAAATAAGACAAGAACACGAGCTCAGGTTTGAGCAACGCCAATGAAGCTTCAACATGGGACTTTTTAAAGGAACGTAGCTTTAGACAAGGACTGGAGCTTGCATCAAAGTAGAACAAAGTGAACAAGAGGGAAGCTTATATTCTTGTCAAGTAAATGTGAATCAAATGTGAACCAAACTCGCAATACCAATTAATTATAAAACGTAAAGTTTATTTATTAAGTACTATAATATTAATAGTTTCCTAGATACTAAATAGTAATATAGTAATAGCAAATATAGAACACTGATGATTTAATAGTCAATCAACTTAATATTAATTTAATTATTAATAAAAAAATCAGCTACTGGATAATTTCATTTTAAGATATACTACTACTGCTATTGTTTAATGAATTCTTACAACCTTCTTACAACTTTTAACTTTAGAGGTATAATTTATTTACTTATCTACTTTTTATAAATACTAGTTTCCAGTTATTCTCAAGGCATCTGTTGAATCAGTGTAGTAGGAATGGGAACTAAGGAGACCTAGCAGAGGGATGTGAAACAATTTTAAGTATTTTGATCTTTTTTTTCCAATGCCACTGGAGAACATAAGATTTTGCTATGTTTCTCAGTGACAATAAATGAATACCTGTTTTTCCAGAACTTGTTGCATCTGAATAGAACGTATCTCCTTCAGCTGATCTTGGTTCATTCCCTTCCATCTGTGAGCAATCACTCGACCTGCATCAAAAGAGCTGAGAGCTTCCTGTGGGTTTTCTGACAACAGGTCCCCTTTAAGCAGGTTTGAAATCTCAGCTACATTATCTTCTTCTTCTTGCTGCTTTTCTAGAAGTCTTTTTTCTTTAGATTCAACAGCCTTAAAAATGATAGTGATAAAAGCAAAATGGACGAAGTCAGCAGATCATCAAACAGCTTTTCCAAAACAGATTTACTTTCTCTATCTACATGCAATTTTTAGTGAGTTCCGCAACATTTTTCAAAATTATTTACTACACTAACAGTGAGGAAGCTTAGACTGGCAGGCTAGATGCAGACCTTCATGTTTCTCAAGCAAACCTCTGGGCTCTTCCAAAGCCATGCCCCTCACTAACCCAGGAATTTGAGAAGAAGAATGCTCAGATGCAAATGTCTTCTTATTTTCATTTGATACAGAATAGAAGTACGGATCACATCTGTAAATTTGCTCAAGTATATAGAATTACAGCTCATCACCCTGTATTTTCTTATAACTATTTGCCTGGAGGAATAAATCCCCTGCATCTATCAAGTACTAGGATGCTGAGCTTATGAAGTGTTATAAAGAGTAAAACGTTAAGATTAAGTGTAAAGAGTTAAGATTTTCTTACTTTTTGTTTTTGTGTCTGTGGTTCTGCATTTAACTGTAATAATTTCCTAAATGCTTGAACTAGAAGCCTGGAGTTGATAGAAAAACTTGGCTAAATCACAGATAATGTACCCATGGGCTGGATTGTTTTATTTATTCATTTATTTTATTTATGCCCCACCTTCTTCCAAGCAATGGGGCTCATGGCGGTTTACAAAAATTAAAACAGAGCTAAAACCTCCTGTGTATACACCACTTGATTAACAGAATTGAACTGACCCAAGTCTAACTCTTCTTGTCAACTATACTGCAAATCAGAATTCTCAAGGGGTCAGAGTAATGTTAAAAAAGTACATGGGTGATAGCAGCTCTACTTGCAAGTAGAACAAAAAAACAAGAAGGCTAAGCCCTACCTACCTAGAGTGGAAGCGTTACAGGTCTTGACAATTAAATCCTATTTTATTTGGATGGAATTCCTCAGGTTGAGGAAGAATAAACCATAGCCTGGAAAATTTACCTTTTGGATTACAGAACTGGATGTACGGTCTGAAAACTAACTTTTACAACATTTCCAATAAATATCAAAAGGAACAAATCAAATATCAGACATCACCACTATTTTGTATTCTACTGGGATCATTCCTCAGAAAATAGGAACTAAATGTTAAGTCATATGGAAATTTATAATTTGAATCTGCCCAAAGTCACGAAGGAGGTTTGATCCTAAACATATTAATTTAAAAGAGATTCCTTAATGCATAAAAGTCTACCAAATATTCTTCATTGCAGGAGCAAAACGTTCATAATTTCTAAAAAAGAGAAAAATATTTATACGTTCTATGGATTTATGTGTGAAAACTAAACAATTAATAATAGAGATTGCTTTGTTCTGAAACAGCTCTGAAAACATTTCATAACTATAGCATGTGTTCATCCAAAAAGGTATTCTCTACCATAGCTTAATTCCTGAACTGTAGGAAATCATCCGAAGTCTGCAGTCTAGATGTCTGTAGTAAGATACATTACTGGCAGTAGTATCAAGCAGGGAATAGCAATGAATCATCTCCAAGTAGTCTCAGTGAGACAGGACAGGTCTAATTTTGGTTGCCCTAAAGTGATTATGTAGATGGAAGTGAAGCGCTATATATCCGTGGATTCATAATCTGTGGATTCAGTTATCAGCGGTTGAAAACAGCAGGCAGCATGGGATCGTGCTGCACACTGTTTTCCCTCCTCCAGCCGCAGGTCCAGGGCCTGATCCCCACAGCGCCCGTCAGGAAAACAGCAGGAAGCACATCATCGCACTGCCCTCTGTTTCCCCTCCTCCAGCTGCAGGCCCAGGGCTGCATCACCCAATCCGCAGATTCCCGTATCTGCGAGGGGGCCCAGAACCAATCCCCCGTGGATCTGAGGGTCGTACTGTATTCTATTCTCTTTGGAATACTGTGTCCACTTCTGAGCACCACAATTCAAGGACCTTTGACATGTTAGCACATGTTCAGGAGAGTGACGAATACGGTAAAAGGTCTTGAAACCAACCCTGCAAAGAACAACTTAAGGAATTGTACGTGTATAAGGCTGGAGAAGAGAAGACTGAGAGGTGAAATGATAGCCATCTTTAAATATCTGAAGGGATGTCATGCTAAAGATGATATAAGCTTGTTTTCTGCTGTTCCAAAAATGAAGACATGGAACTACTGGATTCAAACTGCAACAAAAGAGATTCCACTTTGACATCAGGAAGAGGTTCCTGGCTGTAAGAGGTCTTTGACAATGGACTGGTCTGCCTCAAAAAGTGTTTTTTTTTTCTTTAAACCTCTCTCAGGAGTGCTTTGACTATATATTCCTGACTGTCATTAGACTATACTGCTGTTGGGGTCCCTTCCAACTATATGAGTCTACGAACACATGACACGCACTGTTTCACAGTCATATGGCCAATTAATAACATTGTGATATTTTGTAATGTCTTATAAGGAAGGTAATCTCAGGTGTCCTATCCCTGAAAATTTGATATAATATATATAATTATAAAATAATAAAAAAAAGGATTCACTGAGTATCTTACTCAAAAATCTAATGCAACATGTATGCATGGCACATCAAAATACTAGGGGGTACTAATATTTTGAGTACCAACACATACACAAGGGAATATATTAAGAAACAAAAAAAAGAGTACAAAAATATCTAGAACAACTCAATGTTAGCCTAGTGGTGATATAATCTTTTCAAATAAAGTGTATTTGCTTTGAATTTCATTATTATTAAAGCTTCTTTCAGTATCTTATTTGTATTTTGGACTGTACTCTAGTAAGCTTAGACAATTATCATTCATCTTATTTTTCTTCTACCTGGTAACTAGCATTAATTTACCAGAGCTTTATTGAATTCATTTGTAGCAACACAAATGGCTCGTCTTGTTTCTTCATCTGTTCTTTGAAGATTCACAGCTTTTTGGTCAAGTTCCAGTCGGTGCTTGTCATGGAGATCATCTAAAATAAATAGTGAAACAGAATTGCAAGAATATACTACCATTATACTGTAAATCAGGGCTAGAAAAACTGCACCTCTTACCTAATTTTTGCAGCCCCTAAGCCATGAGGGCAAAAAAAATAGTAAATTGTAGTAACAAATTAATAATTGTAAAATTATAAAATAAAATTATATTTGATGCAATATACAACAATTACATAAAATAAAGTTATTTAAAATGAAGGACAGGGAAAGGGAAGGCCAAATGGATCAGAGGACACCCATTAGCTTCAAGATCTACAGCAGCAGGTGCATTCCCCCTTCCTACATACAACTTATATACACTTTATATAGACTTACGGCTTCTAAAATTCCACATTAAGGATACAATGCCCTGTAAAGAGGACAATAATGGACATATATAGCAAAAGGGAAAAAAAAACCAGAAGCTACGTGAACCCCTTCTTGAAAAATTTGACTGCTATTAAGCTGGTCCATGTGTTTAACTTTACATTCTATTTTAACTAAGACCATATACTTTGTAAGTTAATAAATGCGTATCTGGGCTGTGATCCTAGAGATCACAAGTGGGACCTCAAAACACCTGATGTCTCATCCCCTCAATTCCTCCTTGCACAGAAACAGGATGTTAGGAAGGTTTTGGTTTTTTAGGTATACTACTGTCGTCACATGGAGGGACATTTAATAACCAATAAGTAGTTGGCCAGCTATTAACTGCACAATTTTGAAACAAATTCCAGGTTCACTTCTTACCAGCATATTTCTTATCAGCGAGTGCACTTTCCCACTGTTTTTGCTGCTGCAAAAGCCATTCTCTTGTTTGTTCTTTCTGAAATTTCCACCTGTTCTCACAATTTAAGTCTTCTCCCATAAACTTCTGCAAACCAGATATGGTACATCGAGGGTCACTGTCGGCGAGACGAGCAGGAGTATCTTTCTTTAGGGCTTGTGGGTCAGACAAGACAAATTCTCGTCGTGTTTCTGGATGTTGATAAATTTGGCGAAATTCATTTAGAGCTTTGTTTAGGATTTGAGCATCTTTTTTCTGTCGTTCATCTAGCACACAGAGGATCTTGTCATTCTGTTTCATTTCTGAAGCTAGATTATTTCAAAAAGATATGAGTCATTCAATCTCCCCTACAAAATGTATTTTAAAAAAACATTAATTTACTTACCATAAAAGAGTTACAAACTTAACACTGTTGGCTAGGATCTGAAGAACCAGGTTTATGTACTTGTTTATGTACAGGGCTTGTCTTCCTCTCAGGGAGGGTAAGGTGGTATGTCCCAAGAAACAGATTTTAAAGCCATCAGCTTGTCTTGTACTTTTTTTCACCCACCATAGGAGGAAGCACTCCTTAGAACCAAATTTTTACATTGTTTCCAGTTAAGTGTGTGCACAAAGTGGATTTATATACTTTCGTGTTCCAAATGCAGTGCCTCATACAGTTATGTTATACACTTCTCTGAGTTTGCCCTAAGCTAGGTGCCTACTTCTTAGATGACATTCCAGACACTGTAGTAGGAAAATAAGCCCCAGACAGTGAGTAAAACTTTCCTTAAAGTTGCTTGAATGTCTGTTTACTTCTTAAAACTTAAAAAAGAGGAAATACATTATATTTTCACTGCACCAGCTTCTATTGTTGTTATATAATCACTAGGCTGTTAACATCTACCTGCAGTTAGACACTTACATAGGTACCACACAGTACATAGCAGAGCTACAAATCTAAAACACAATGTTTTCATGGTAACTTCCCAAGTAATCCTAGAAACCACAGTTTGCACAGACTGCTAAAAAATTTCAGTTACTTACTACAAAGCTGTAGTTCCCACAATTCAAAATTAAAGATAAAGATAATACAATCCTTTAATTCTGTAGGGGAAAAAATCACTATTAAAGCAGTTTATGATGGTTATGTAGACATGTATTAAAATCTATTGTGAGTCCAACTAGCTGAAAACTATTTGTTTGGATCTAAACTGGATAACCTCTGTCTTGCTTTCATGCATTTATTTAAAAATGTATGTATTCCATCTTCATAGAAGCAAATTCCTTAAAAAAATGGTGACAAAGGGAACAGATAACAATAATTTCCTGGCAAATGGCAATATTAAAACCTCTTCTTCTATCATATACCAATTGCTTCTTCATAGGCCCTCTGAGTTGCTTCTTGGATCCTTCTGTCTTTGATTTGAGTATCCAAAGCTTCCTTGTCAATCTGTAGTAAAAAGAAACAAAGCTATGATTCAGATGTACAAGTCTTAAAAGCAGTAACCGAAACTACAGAAGATTGACTCCATTGCAACATCTGTCTATAATATCTATTTTAAAATAAAAAGAATTATGGAATTCACTTTTAAGACTCAAAGAAAATTTTAAAAGATTCAAAAACATAGCCAAACTTAGGCTATTTCCACACTAGACTCTTATAGCGCTATTATTCCACTTTCAACATCCTACATAACTATAGCAGTCTAGTGCGGAAATGGCCTTAGTTTGACTGACCATAAAAGATACGAAGAAGTCCAGTAGCACCTTTCAGACTGAAAAAACTTCTAGCACAAGCTTTTGAGGAGTTCTCAAAAGTAGTCAGGAGTCCCTGAAAGCATATGCCAGAAACTTCTTTTTCTCAGTTAGTCTCAAAGGTATTATTTGATTCCCTTATATTCTTTTATGCAGAAAAAGGTTAACATGGCTATATCTATGAATTTATTTTAAAAGTGATGTAGTGAGCAAGATACAGATTACTGAAAACCCGGAAAACCCACAACAACCTATTCAAATTACTCTTTGCTTTTGAAGGTTATTCCTCTTTCATGCTAGGTATGGGATGATAGTCAGAATGTTGTGAGCTGATTTGATTTAGAATTGACCTGTACATGTTTGATTATATATTTGCTTTACAGAGAAATCTTACACAACTGGCCACATGAGGCTTCACATTCCAAATGAGAACTGGTGTGCTTAATAGTACATAGAATGTTGGAATGAAATGAGGAAGATCTGCATTTAGAACCTTTAAAACTACCTGCTTCACACAGCAATAGTATTCACCACTGGCACACTCATTTTGCATTGCTAATCTATGCTCCAAACATACAAGATATGAACAACTGATTCCTGCTCTTAAACACTTTATGTGTTCCAAGCAGTCTCTGCCTAAGCATGTCTCTCAAGTGTCTACACATGGCTCTACATAAAGTTTTAAAAGAGTGTATCTTGACATGTTTAGAGTGGGAAATATCAGTATAATCACAACTAACATCTTTGCTATATAAAGTATTTGCTCCAAAGTCATGAATCTTAGTGTAATCACCATCTCCCCACCTACCACACAGGAGTACTAGGTTAACTCTGTACATGTATCTGTGATCACCTCAGAAGACACAGGTATCAAAAAAAATGAGCTTAATATACATAGCTGTAATCAATGCAAAATGAAGAATATTTATGGATTTTCACAGGATTTTAATCAAAATTAAATGTTTTCTTCATCACATAATATTAGCAATTACTTTATGTTCACTGCTCACATTAATATTGACACTTTGTGAAAACCTTTAAATCAGTGGTGGGATTCATATGGCCTTCCTACTATGCTGGACTGCAAGTCCCAGCATTCCACATCATTCACTCTTCTGTCTAAAGGCAGTGGGGTTTGCAGTTCAACAACAGCCAGAAGGCTGCATGATTCCCGTTTTAAAATCATACTTTCAAAGTACTTTGAGCAAATATCTCATTCAGAGAAGACACATTTAGAAGGCCTTGAAGGCGGCCCAAAAATAAGTTAAAGGGCAATGTTTAAAGACAACCCTGTCTCCGGCGCGGGAATGTATTTTTTCTTCCCCACCAAAAAGTTCACCACCCCACCCGCCTCTCTCTCACAAAGGCTGCAGGTGACTCTCTTTCGGTTGCCCGCCTCCCTTACACCGATAGTCCTGACTCCAGCGTCAAACACGCGGCTTTGCCTCTGCAGCTCGGCGAAGCGCCGCCTCTGAAGCCTGGCTGCCTCAGCCAGGTCTTGACGATTATGGTCCAGTTTATGCATAGCCGGTCCCTGGAAAAGGAGGCCCTTCTATGGCCAATGAATGAGTTCCTTTTTATGAAGGCAGGTCTGAGAGGGGGACAATTCAATCGTAAGGCCCTCAGCGTGAAAGGAGTGGGGCGAGAGGTCCAGCGACCCCAATTTCTCGCCGCACCCCCTCGCTACCTCCTACACCGCCAACACCACCAGGTTACTAAGCGACTCCGGCCACACCCCGCTGCCTGCCCCCTCCTCCCGCTCCCGCTTTGGTTTTCTCAACGAAATCTCGCGATAAAGATCCGCAACGCGCGAGGGATCAATGCAAGTCTGTAAAAGCCGGTCGCCATTTCTTTTGCGGCGTCTCTGATCTAAGATAGCGCTTACCGCGGTGTAGTAACAGAAGTTCTTGAAGGGGGAGTTCACCGTAGAGACGCTAGCGTACAGGGGCCGAGCTCCTTGCAAATAGTGGCGGCGGGAACTTGAGCCAAGCATTCTTCGAGTGTGTTTTTTCTTGGAATCGAGGAAATCCCTTCTATTTTGTGCCCCTGTGTTGTTGAGGGAGGTAGCCAGGTGTGGGGTGCTACATCCCAGGACCCTCGTGTAGTGAGTTTTGTACCGATTCTGGCAGCTGTCAGAGATGCCCAAGCCCTGGCGTCTTCCCGGAATTAGTGGGTTGGAGCTCAGAAACATTAACCGTATACCCAGAGATCGCACCCTTGGTTTGGAGTCCCAGAAGTCTCAGGGGGATGGTTTGGATCAAAGCTGTTTTGAGTGCGCTTCCAAACAAAGTGACTTACAACAGAAAGCAGCAAATTCTGTCAGAAACCCATTACATCGATTTAAACGAGAAGTACCCCTAGCTAAATGTGCGCTGTTAGGGCCTTCAGTGCGAATGCCCCTTTACGTTTAACGGCTGTATCAACGAATTTCGATGGGCAGTTTCAGCAGAAACAGGCTATATCTGCACTAGACTGTTATACCACTATTCCACTTTCAACATCCTATGGAATCTTGGGATCTGCAGTTTACGGAGGGGCCTCAAAGGATTCCACAGACTGTTGAAAGTGGAGAACTCCACTACAATAGCCTAGTGCAGAAATGGCCTTAAGCTTCCAGTTGCGCACCGCCGACGCAGAGGACTAAGCCATAAGGGTGCGACAGGGAACGAAATCCGGCCCTAGAGGCAAAGGAAACCCAGGGGCCAGAGCGGGGAGTTCATGCCGAGTAATAAACGGGGTGCTTCGGGCTGGGCTGCAGACGGCCTTCGCCTAATAGTTGCTCGGAGGAATGAACAGGCGAGCCAAAGCCAACGTCGCCTCAGTGAATGGGAAATAGCTGGAGCCAGGACCCACTCCTGCCTTCAAAAGGGACAGCGCCGTTGATACACAAAATTCCAACATCCGTCTTCGCTTTCGCCCCACAAAATTTGCCGCGTTACTGCCGCCTTCCCCCGCTTCGAAAAGAGCCCGCCTTTGAATTCTCGCGAGATTTGTTTCCCTCTCCTCAAGTTTCGCGCGCGGCCTCTTTAGTGGGTGGGGCTGGGAGAGCGGGCGGGGCTCGCGTGGCGGTATCTGGAAAGGGTGAGGTGCTGAGAGGTGGCGGGCTGTGATTAAGTTGCTGTGGTAATGGGTCATATCAAGAAAAAGAAGTTATTTTTTAAAAATAACCTCTTTCTTTTTTAAAACATAGGCTGCCACTGGTAGTTGATTTTGGCATAATTTAAGGAACAGACCTTTTGCTTGAAGTCCGTAAATGATCGGATGATTGTGTTTTTATTACCGTGGCAATGTATTGACTCAGGCGTGCATAAAACTCATCAGAATTAAAAACGTATTAAGACAGTTGTTTGAATGCTGCTTGGTACATATTTTATTCAGATTCGTGTTAAAGATATTATTTTTAAGATAGCTGACTGAAAAGGTTAAGGATAGGTGAGGACGTTAAATCTATTTTAGGGATTTCAGGTTCACAGCTCATTTTCAGCTGAGTGGAAAACAAGAAGCAAATGTCTTTTGTACAGTATTCTCTTTTACAGCCTGTTTAAAGACACAGTTCTCCTTTGAAACAGCAGGTGTAAAAGGACAGGATCCATAGTGATCACAAATAGAGAAAAGGAAAATGTTCACTTTTAAAAATGGCAAATGTGAAAAAGCACTAAGAGCCGTGCTGGTTCATTTAAAGACCTTTCTGGTCCAGCATTCCATGCATATTCAAATCCATCATACTCAATGGAGCATTTTAATTGTTAGCTTCTACTTAGTTACTATTTTAATGATTAGATTCCACTTAATGGAGCAGGGAGACCTCTGTATTTTGTGTTTCAAAGTTCCTTCTTCTCTTTTCCCATCATTAGTGTTCCCATAATAGTGTTCTTTCTTTACCTGTTCCTCCACAGATGGGACACTTAAAGCTTTTGATTGTGGAGAATTTCAAATCATGGCGAGGGCAACAATTCATTGGACCGTTCAAGAAATTCACTTGTGTCATTGGTCCAAATGGTTCAGGTAATAGTTTTGAATACTTGAAGAGGAGGCCTTCATGGCAGTGCCTTGCTCTAATTGTCTAATGAGTGTTGCCAGCATTTCTTTCTTTTCATGATGTATATATTCATTGTTTGATACCTAAAATGAGATCCCCTCAGTGTTAATTCTGTATATGGTTCTGAGTTATGTATTACTTATCCTATTCAGGTGCAAAAGGCAACTAACAAATGGTTTTAAAGCAACATTTTTTTATCTGTTGGGTGGAATATAGTGTCACTTTACTGAAATGATTATATAAACATTCCTTCATAAAGCAATCCATGAAAAATTTCTCATTTTGAGGCCTCAGTTGATGTTTTGGGGAGAGCAACCCCCTCTTGGATGGATATTTGAGACATGACCAAGAAAAGCTTTGCTGGCAGCAGATTGATGTCTAATTCAGAGACTCTGTTGTGTCTGTAGAGACCTCTGAGGATGTAAATCTGCTGCTGGTGACATTCTTGCCAAATGTTATTCTGAGGGAATTGTTGTAGTTGGCTTTGGATTCAAAATCTTTCTGTTCCGCCTTCAGCCACTCCTGCAAGTGAAGTAGCTAGTTTATGTTTGTATTTATGAGATTAATATTCTTCCTTTCCTCCCCAACATGGTACTTGAGGCATCTTACAGTAATCCTGAATAAAAAGTACACTTAAAACATGCAACACTCTGAAAGTTCAAGACGATTAAATTAAAGGTTCCCATTGGTTTCAGTAGTGTGAATTCCTCAAAATCAAGATCTGCCAAGCTGAAAGGCCTTGCAAAACTATTTCTCCACCTCTCTTCCTGGTGGGTGCTAGTTTCCTGGGTTTTGGAGGTGGTGGGCAATTCTCCACTTCTGTCTCCAGTCCTGCTTCCTCATTCAAAATTATATTCCAAGCTTATTAAAAGTACTGAAAATTTGAAAGCCTCTTTGATCCTTGTAGTAATGGCTTTGTAAACTAGAGCCTTAAATCATTGCTTATGTTAATTTTCAAAAGCATTTCTGATTTTTTGCATTTCACAACCATAGAACAATTGGGTTGAGCTAAGTCTGAGAATAATTCATATCAGAGTTTGCTATTCTCCCTTCCCCAAATATAGTAGAATTCTTCATATGCTACAGAACAGTACTAATACTTCTATCTGTAGAGAGATTATGTATTTGATTGTAAATTCGTCTCAGGGGGGAGGGTTGGGGCCAGTTAGGGAATTTGCTATGACCTATGTGTAAGTTGAGGCATGTAACAAAGAGGAGAGACTGAAGTTGCCAATTAGCAACTGGACAGGTTGGACACAACTTTATTGTAGACTGAGGAGGCAGGCATACAGGTCTGGTCATAATATTCTTTAATCATCATCTTCATATGTGCTGTATTTCAATTTAAATTATAAAAATTATTTCTAAATTTGCAGCATTGTTCCTCGAATGTTCCGTGCTTTCCACTTTTGTCCAACGCGAGGGACAAAAGAGGGAGATAAGAGTTGTGTAGTCCTTTTTTTGGACTATATTTCCTAGAAGGCAACAGCAAGTATGACCAGTCTTCTATAGCAACATTTTAGCTGAAAATGGCATCACATTCATTTGCAAGGGAGCAGATTGTCACAGACTCCTCCTGGCTTGAGGTGCACAAAGTCTGCCTGCCTAGCTTGGGGAAGAAGGAAAGAGAGAGTCTAGGCTGCTGAAAAGGCTCCTGATTGTCGCAAACTATTCCCAGCTTGAGGAGCTCTAGGCAGTCGTGTAGGGATGGAGTGGGGAGACGATAGAGGCAGTTCAATGTTTTTGGGACTACTCAGCTCATAGCCATGCTCCCATGTGCCAACGCCTCGCCCCATTTACCATAGTCCCGCCCCCCCTCCACACTCCAAGCTCTGCCGCTGGCTCTAGGGCCTCTTTACTTTTTCCTCAAACTGGATAGCTGATTCCTGTGTGCCACAGGTTGGGAGGAATTTGTGACTATCCACTCACACACACACACCCTTGCCTAAGCAGCTCAGGCTCCTTGGAGGTCCCTGAAAAACCATCCAGATCTCTAAGGAGTTTGTGTTGCTTCTAGGGGAAAGGGTTTGAGGGAGCAGATCATCACAACTCCTTCCGGCTTGGAGCTCCTGGGCTTCCTCCTTCCTTCTAACCCCTGCTCACCTCAAGCTGAAAAAAGTTTGTGACAGTCTGCTTCCTCAACCCCTCCCCCACTAGCATGGGCTCACTGGAAGTCTGGATGGCTTTTCAGGGTCCTTGGAAGTCTCTGAAAAACCAGCCAGACTTGCAGGGAGCCTATCTTGCTTGGGAAGATAGATCAAGGAAGCAGATTGTGACAAATTCCTCCTGGCTTGAGGTGCACAGGGGTCAGCCACCCATTGTGGGGAAGAAGAGAAAAGACCTTAAAGCTCCTCAAGTCGGGGAGAGTTTATGGCAGTACGCTCCCTTGACCCCCTCGCCCAAGCAGTGTGGGCTCCCTGGAGGTCTGGGTGGTTTTTCAAAGATGTCCTGAAACTTTCTTTCAGCAAGTTTATCTCCTGTGGAGTAGCACTGTTCCTTGGACATGTTGACCCAGCTTTTTAAGCTTGATTTTTTACTTTTTTTTTTAACTGATAGTCAAGTATATGCAGTATAAATTGCTATAGTTGCAGTGTTTCCTTGTTTGTTTCTCAGACAGATGTGCCCTAAAATAATATATTGGGCTGTGGCTTTCTGCTATTTCCAGAACCCTTTTTTCCCCCTTCTACATTGGGCCAACACACCACTATTATTGTATTTTTTCTTATTTACTAAGTAGTTTAGTATTTTTAAGAAACTTTCCATTATGTATAACATTTTATTCAAATATATTGTGGGCCCTCTGTATATGCAGGAGTTCTGTTCCAGGAACTCCTGCAAAGAGCAGAATTTGCAAATGCTTGTGTACCATTATATTCAGTGGTGGTGACATGCACGTGGACACCTCAGTGCTTGTCACTGCCATTTTAGGTGTAGAGATGCAACGCTTTGTGTGAACTGGACACAAATTGTGTGAATTTGCACACGCAGAGGCCACAGGTAAGGAGGGCGCACGACATATTTGTTTAAAGTTCTCCTGACTGAACTTTTCTTCAGTTTTGTTTTCTGCCATCTGTGTAACACAAATGCCTTGTGGATGCTGTCGTGGAAGAGGCAGTGTTACCTTCTCTCACAACACAAGTAAAAAACCTTTTCAAAATGGGACCTGCTCTGGCATGTGCTTAGATACAAAATAAAAAGAAAGAAGGTATGGTTTTTTTTCCAGAAATATTCTTTTGGTGTTATGCATAATTAGTCTCCATTAAAGCTAGTATTATTCATTTAAGATATTTTAATCCTATGAAGGATCAAGACAGATCATAGGATCTGGCAGCATACAAAGGATGACTTCTGGGTGGCATTAGAACCGATGGAGGAGTTTTAATGTGTAGCTTATTCTAAGCTGTTGCAAATATTATCTATGGTTAATGAAAAGCCAAGTTCAAATATTGTTTCATGTTTTCTTACTTCTATTAGGTGCAGTTTTTTATTTAGTTTATATCCTCCCTTTTTCTCAGCATGGGATTCAGGGCCATTTACAACCATTAAAAATAGTTGGATTTACTACAGTTTGTTAGAATTCTGATGTCAGGGTAAATGGGTATATCTAAAATGGAAGTGAACATTTTCAGCCTCTTCTTTATGGCTGTTATGGAAGAGGATGAGGAGGATGCAAGCCCAGGACGAGAGTAGTCTTATTTTCATAAAGCTAAGCTTTGGTTTCATATTAAGTCAGAAACAGTCCAGAAATGATCAAAACGCTTCCACTGGATAAAGATCTCTTGGCTTAGGGTCTAGAAGCCCCTTTTGTATCCTGCAAAGCCACTCAGTACCTCCAATTTTTACATACTTTTTTCCCTGGAAAGAGCCCAAGATATGCTCAGATTTCCTGCAAACCTGGTGGTTAGCTCACCCACCTCCAGAAGATGCCAGCGCCACAGAAGTCCTGAAAAAAAAAAAAAGACTGAAATTGACCAAAAATGGTAGACAAAGTGGTATCATGCAGCCGGCCCTGCCTTTGCACAGTTGTTCACTCCAGATTTAGAATTCTTTAATTAAAAAACTTTAATTAGGGGTCAGATATGAAATTAAAGTATAGGTACCTGTAAATATCCGTATTAGAAAGCTGTAATATTAATATTTTGTATAATTGAAGGGAAATCGAATTTAATGGATGCCCTTAGTTTTGTAATGGGTGAGAAGACATCTAATTTAAGAGTGAAACATATTCAAGAGCTGATACACGGGGCACATGTTGGGAAACCAGTTTCATCAACTGGAAGTGTAAGAATGGTATACAGCGAGGAGAATGGGGAAGAGAAAACATTTTCAAGAATTATTCGAGGTGAGTTTTTTCTAAGTATCAGATATATAACTTATATGAAAATGTGAGTACTCAGTTTTTATTCTAACTTACGCAGTTAAATGAAATGTACTTATTAGCTACTGGTACACAAGTTACTGGTTCAAGGCCAAATAATGGATTTAATTGTAGAAAGCACATTTTTCTTAGTGATTGAGGCTTTACAAAATGTGGCCCCCTAGTGTTTTGATTTTCATATTATTTTGCTTTTGCTTCATTTTGTTAGAAGTATGTTAGAAGTTTTGTCAGAAGTACTCCAACATTATTTAAATAGGTTATAGAACTTATTTTATAAATGTGTGCCGTATGAAACTGAATGTATATAGTCAGTGAGATATTTTCATATAGGTAAGAGAGGCGTGTAATTCTTTGAAGAAAAAGTGTATATTTACCAAATGCTGAATATGGTCCCTAGAGATTCATGGAATCATAGAATCATAAAGCTGGAAGAGACCGCAAGGGCCATCAAGTCCCAACCCCTGCCATGCAGGAATCAAAGCATTTCCAACAAATGGCCACCCAGCCTCTGTTTAAAAACCTCCAAATAAGGAGACTCCACCACACTTTGAGGCATCATATTTCACTGTTGTACAGCTCTTACCACCAGGAAGTTATTCCTGATGTTTAGATGGAAGCTTGCGTCCTCCTGCCCCCTTTGGTGGGAGCACGTGCAGCCGCCACCAAGGAGGGAATGGAGCCTAAGACCATCGGAAAGACGTATTTTCCGATGGTCTTAGGCGATCCCTGTGAATGGGTCGTTCGACCCCCAAAGAGGTCGCGACCCACAGGTTGAGAACCGCTGGGTTAAAAGAACACTTAACAGTATATCCAATTGACTATTTTGTTTCTGTTGAAAAAAATGAATTTATACTAGGTGTATAGAAGCATCTAGCAACTATGATTAATACTGTAGATGACATCAGTGCGTAGTGAATGTGAGAGATTGATCTGCTTTTAGCAGTTGACCTGTAGAAATGTATTTATGGAGAGAAATGTGTTCAGTATCAAGTTTAATATACTGGATGGCATGTACCAAATGAGCACTCATATCTCTCAAAATGCATGAACTATGTACTCTGCTCTTTCTTTCAAAATTAGGCAATGGATCTGAATTTCTTATCAATGACACTGTGGTCAGCCGATCTGTGTATACAAAAGAACTTGGAGAAATTGGCATAATTACTAGAGCAAGGAATTGCTTGGTTTTTCAGGTAAATATTTGTATTATAAAAAATTATAAGCCAGGAAGTAGAGCATTTTTTGCCACAGGTCTCATTCGAGGGAGATAGTATCACTAAACAGTGATGGGTGGCTTGGCAAGGTGGCCTACAGTTGTTGTTCTTTTAGACAAACAGAATTAGGTTGAACAATGAATTTAAGTTGGATTGTGTGCTGGTTTGCTACCTACCTCCTCAGATTCTTCCAAGTAACTGAGATGTGACTGTGTGAGGGGAGTGAGATGTTACCATTGTGAAATGGGACAGAGCTAAGTCTTAGGGCATAATTGTGTGTTTCTTTTTCTTTTAGTTTATTTGATGTTTATTAAAAATAAAAATTCAGATGACACAATTACAATAATTAAAGAAAACAAAAAGTAAAAAAATTACAACAGTCATAACAACTACCAAACACAAATAATTTACATCAAAAGGAATACCTACAAAACACTACATATTAATTAAAAGCACCATACACAAAAGGCTACAACTTTCCAAGTCTAGGCTCTTGTTTATAAGGTAAAAACTTCTCTAGGTGCTAATATCATTCCAATACTTCAATTGCTACTTTTCACATTATTCTAATTGCTAAATCCTACCTTGGCATACTATTCTCTTTGAAAGCGTTCTGGTCTGTGGCTAAGTCCTTGCAGGATCCTGCCCACTACGTCAGGCCCAGGTGGCTGCTCTGATGCAGGAAGCTGGAGCAACCAGCAGCCAGCAAGATAAGGGCTGGAGTGACTCTGCAGCCTTTGCCACAGTAACATGGTCTTTAGGGTTACCTGTAGCGTCTTCTGGCTTTCCAGTGGTCCTGACCCTGCTGACTCTTAGACTTGGACTCTTGCCTGTTTTTTGGATCTGCATCTTGCCTCTGGCCCTGTGGACTCTTGTTGCCTGGTAGGCTTCTACTGCCTTGACCTCTCATTGTGCCCTGACCTCCTGCCTGTCTCCTGGACCTGCTTCTTGCCTCTGGTCCACTGAACTCTTGCTACCTGGAAGACTACTGTCTTGGACTCTTGTCGTGCCCTGACCTTTGGCTTCCTGACCTAGTACCTGTCCTTTGGCCCGGCCCTGGTGCCGGTTCCAGTCAGCCCTAGCTGCCCACGCCTGAGACCCTCATGCTCTTTCTTTTGCAAGAAGCATATTAATGGGTCCTAATTTTCCATAAAAGTCTCTACAGCTTTTTCTGTTATCAGTGTTGTTAATTTGTCCATTTCTGCTAAGTCCATTGACTTGGCCAGCCAGTCCTCTTTCACTGGATTTCAATACTATTCCATTTCTGAATGTAAAATAATCTTGCTGTGGTCATCATGTATTTAGAATCTTACCAAATTTCTTTTCTAAGGACTCCACCACCACTAACTCCATCAGATATAATTCTGGTGTCATCTGAACATTAATTTTAAACATTCTTTTTTACCATAAGATATATTTGGTTCTGGAATTTTTTGGCTTTATCACATGTCCACCACATGTGGTAAAAAGTTCCCACATGTTGCTTGCATTTCCAACATTTATTGGTTATTAGTATAGTATCAGTATTATTCTCTTTTGTAGAATCCTTGTGGGTATCTCTCTAAATATGATGATCTTGTCACCATCCATCATCATCCTTTTTTCAGAATTTTGTTGCAGTACTAGACTGCTGGTCTGCTTTTGAAAGAACTGTAGTATGACATCTCTTGGCAGATTTTGCTATCTAGCTGTCTGTAGAAAAAATGCAATAAACACAATTCAGCTCAAATTCCATCTCCCGTTTTTGTTTATCCAACACTTGCACTTCTTTCCCAGGGCAGCTTGTTTAAATTCGCAACTATGTTTATTTTTGCTTTTTAAGGTAAACTAAAAAATCTTTCTCATGCCAGTTATCTTAGAATTACTCTCATTTGCAGTTTAATATCTGTGTAGATCTAAATTCAGTATTTTTAATATTTGCAGTCTGTCAAAAAGTACTCTTGCTCATTCTTTTGTGATCATTCTAACAGCCCCAAAAAGAAGAAAAAAAGGTCTTTCTCTTTCTTCCATGCTTTAGTCGACTCTACAGCCATATTTCAGTGTTTTTGTTAGTAATTCTGTTTTAGTAGCTTAATAGCTTCGAGTAAACACAAATCCATCATTATTTTAAAAACATGATCACTATTGTTTTTCCTTTAAACTGTAGCTGAAAGCCTGTCTTTTTCATTCTCTATCCACATGATCATTCTTGCAAGGAAGCTCTGCTGCCAAAGTTATAGTAAAGGTTTGTGTTGGATAAAATTGCTTCATAGATCAGATTATTACTTTAAAGTTATTTCTGCAAGACACGGATTTGGCGGCGCTTGGAGTTTTTCAAGCTGGCAGGTCACATTGTGAGGCAAGATCATTCTCTAAATTCTCCCTTCCAGCCATGCTTGGCCACCTCTAGGGGGTGAACCAGTATGTCAGGAGGCCCTGTGGAATGCTTAATGGTTAATCCCCCATGCCCCCTTTGTCCACGAGGCAAAGAACTGCCAGATCCCTACCCTGGCATTGGCTAGAAACAGCGCACCGCCTCTCTCCCTTGTCCCTTTACCAGAATGACAAGAGTTAAGACCGATCATGCCACCATTCCACTGAAACTGGTACAGCTGTGTGTTTCCATTCCCCATCTCCTTTCTAGAAGGCCTGGAGAATGTACATCTCTTAAAATAAAAGACTACTCCGTGGATGGCACATCCTGTATGTCTTGGAAGAAATATGGCAGGGCTCACATGTACATGTCCCAGTATGAATAGATCTAGTTCAGCATCGGTGATCTATATTCAGTCCTGTACCCTTGTTGTTGTGTGCCTTGAAGTCATTTCCAACTTATGGTGACCCTAAGGTGACCTTATCACAGGGTTTTCTGGGGCTGAGAATGTGTGAGTAACCCAGAGTGCTGAGTGGGTTGAGCAGGGAGTCAGACCCTGGTCTACAAGGTCATAGTCCACCACCCAAACAACTATACCACGTTGACGCAGAGGATTATTGCCAATTAAACTAGTGCAGCATCTTCCAACCAACAGATGCCACATTGCTGGTTGACTGCATAATTCTTTGGATCTGTATTCAGCAAATACAAGGCAACACTACATTCAGACTGGAGGAAGGGGGAAGGATTGGCAGCCTTTCCTGCGGTATTTACAGAGCCCTTCTCCTGCAGCACTACATTGCTCTTTCCCGTCCCTCCCCTCATTTGGTAATAGGTCCAGCTCAAAGAGGACAGGCCTACTGTTTATATGCAATGCTAAGCTCCTAAAGATGAGGAGTGAGGGAGATCAGCATGAGTGTTTGAGGCTCTGCCTGCTTTAACCTCACCTACATCTGTGAGAGCTCACTATTAATATTAACTACCTGAAAGGTTATCCATAAGAGAATGTGGATGTTACATTGAAAAAGATCTCCATTCCCATCCTACCAGTCTGTGGAGTGAAGCAAGCCTGGGACTTACAGATTGTTGTTGTAGGAAAGGAACAGTGGGCTTGATATGAAGATAAGGAAGCTTTTTCTAGCTTCAAAAACCATATCTGAGTTATGCTGTCCCACCCCTGAAGACTTCTTGATGCTTTGTTTGGATACTGAACTGCACCAATTGAATTTCCCCATGATGGTTTTCTGTCTGTTGTATGGCATACTGTGGATTTCTTGGATAGCCTTTCCTTAACAGTCTTCTTGGGTTCAGTCCCATTGGGTAAACTCATAGAATCTTAGCAGAAATGTGCAATAATTAGCCATAATGTGACCATAAGTATAGTTATATATTCCAAAAATATCTTTCCTGAATTCTTTCTACTATGGATTCTCTAAAAGAAAGAGAGTGTTAACAGGTGGAAGGCATTTATTTTGCTAGAAAGTATACTCATTCCTAGAGCTTGTCTTGACACATAACTTCAAAAATGCCAGTAAATTTTTGTTTAAAGGGTTTGGGGTCTTTTGGTAATTGACGCTACATTATCTTATGGCTTATGTTAACTGTAGAATAATTCTAAATATGTTTTGGGCCTCCCAATTTACTGGCTGTACTTTACAGATGTTTCCTTTTGTTTCCTTCTTAGGAGTCCCAGTTCTGTAGGATAGTGGCATCTGAAGATGGAGCAACAGCTTTAATAATTTTTAAGTCAATTCAGATATTCCAAACTAGGGTTTCCAAAGCCGTTTCCTGTTAAAATACCTGCCTGATTTTGTTTTAGTCAGTAGCTAGTTACTTAAATGTTGCACTAAGCCATGGTTAAGCTTCTTTAACCATTGTTTGGCATGCTGTGTGAGTTAAATGTGTGGATTTTTTTTTTTTTTAATAATGATGATCCATTTTGCTTTTGGTGACAAAGTTTTGCTTTTGTTCCATGATTTGTTATTCTGAAGTTTTACTATCTTGTTTTAGGGTGAGGTTGAAACAATTGCGATGAAGAAACCCAAGGAAAGGACTCAGCTTTTTGAGCAAATTAGCAATTCAGGGGAGCTTGCTGCTGAATATGCAGAAAAGAAGAAAAATATGCAAAAAGCCGAGGAAGATGCACAGTTCAGTTACAACAAGAAAAAAAATGTTGCAGCTGAGCGCAAACGTGCAAAATTAGAGAAGGAAGAGGTAATTCAAACAATAACACAAATTTTTTTTTAAAGTGCACTTTTTACTACAAATGTTTTTGGGTTATGTGTGAGACATAATGTGTAAATAAGATTTTTTTTCTGTTTCCTTAATGAAAAGTTGTCCCAGCCAAAGTTCTGGGTGAGTTGTCTGGGGCGCATTCTGCCCAATGAAAGACCATACTAGGGTGGAGATTTGGCAAGTGTGTGCAAGGATGTTTTCCTCAAATCAAGCACACCAGTCAGTTGGGTCAGCCAGGTAATATACTCATCATCAGGTAAATTAGCAGGTGAAGTTATGGTTTTTCTTCGTGGTCTCTGTGCCTCACACACTAGGAGCTTTCGCGCATGCGTGGTACCTTTTGGAAAATTCTAGAGCTTAGTAGCTTGGCGGGAACCCCTCCTCCCATGCCTCCACTGGGCATGCTCAGCCCGCCGGGCAACAGTCTCCCTTCAGTTCTTTCTTGTCCGCTGTTGCGTAAGGAGGTTCTGAGCGTGGTTGCTGTTCTTGATGTTTTGCAAGTCAGTTTTTTCTGGTTATCGACTCGGTTTTTGGCTTTTCGACTTCGCTTCTTTGCCTTTTGGATTGGACTTGTCATTTTGGTAGGTATTTCTCTACCCGTCTTTTGGGACTTCTAACTCTTGACTTGCCCCCTCCCTCGTCTTCGTCTTCGTTGGACTCCACTCGACTCTTCATCTTCCCTTCTCTACTTCCGAGACTTCTATGTCAGCTCCCTTTAAGCCTTGTGTAGAGTATGGTCGCAAGGTCGCTTTATCGGACGGGCACAGCCGGTGTCTCCTGTGTTGTTTGGGCAAGGCTCATAACACCAAGGCCTGCCCAATCTGCAGAGACTTTACCTTGCAGACTTTGAGGAATCGTCTGGCCCGTCTCAAGTCGCATTGCTGGGAACAGTCTCTGTCGGCACAGGACTCAGCCTCGTTGGCTTCGAAGATGTCTAAGTCCACCTTGAGCCGACCTGCAACCACTCTACCGTCCAGATCGGCAGCTGCCGACTCGACAACGTCAGTGGTACCGGGCTCGGTCCGTCACACTGGGCTCCGACATCAGCCCTGCTGAGGATCTCCAAGATCTCGTCGCCTTCAGCTTCGAGGGAGGCCCCTGTGGTCTTGCAGGTGGCTAAGCTGTCCAAAACACTGACCGCGGCTCAACGCAAGCGGCCTGCCCCTTCAGAGCCAACTCAGGAGAAGGAGAAGAAGAAGAAGAGGAGGAGGAAAGAGAAGCACGGATCTCCAGCTAGACCAGCTCCTCCTACTCCTCCGACTCAACTCCAAGAGGATCCCACTCTCCATGAGGACCTCGAGGAGGAATCAGAA